>JAASGD010000091.1:0-39116 GCA_023334115.1 Globisporangium megalacanthum
AAAACTGGTGTGTGAGAGCTCAATCGGAAGCACAGAAATTCGTCTTTTTAACCAACCATCGCGCGGCACGAATTCTTCATAAGTGACGTCAAAAACGAGCTTTCAAAATTGCATCCTGATTTTTGATTTTGAAGTGACTTATTATCTGAAACAGGGTTTAGTAGTACGGTACACTGATTTTTATGGTCAATTTGATGAGATAGAGTGTTTTTATGGATTTCGTTTTTTAAATATTATCCGTGTCAAAATTGGTGGAAATCAGGCAGTCCATAAATTGAAGCGCTTGCGTTGATTTTGGGATGTCTGGGCGGTCCACTCATAACTGCACCTGTTCTGGATGTCATCACCAGCATCGTGAAGTCGCGTCGTGTCGACGCATGTGATTGGCACTGCATGCTTCACCATTGCAGTACTGTACCCAAATCATCTCGCTCGTCTTGGGGAGGGCACGTTGACGCTGGGTGCTCTACTGTAGACCAGCGCCATATGTGGATTCACGTAGCAGTGCCCTGCTAGCAGCACCTTCGAGCAGTGCTTTTCATGATGTGACGAGTGTCACTCAGCAAGCATCACACCGCTGGTCTGAGTAAGTTACTGTATGCGTCTCTCGACAGATGCTTGCAGTGTCATACAGTAAGTACACTCAGGATCCATTGCGGATCCCCCGTTTCGCAGCTCTACCCAGCAGCAGTACTGAAGTACACTGTAGCGATCAGCTCCACATGCTCCACATGATCGAAATCGTCTCACCACACTGTAGTCTGGCGGGTGCCGCTCTCGCTCACTCCGCCTCCCCCACCGCAAACTCCGCGTCCCCTGAAGGCATGACTGTCGACAGGTACCGCATCATCTCCTTCACCACTCGCTTGTCCATTCGCTTCTTGGTCGCGCGCAGCGCCTGGAGCTTCTTGTACGCAGCACTCACGAGCTTCACAAGTGCCTTGTCGCCAGCTTTCCGCGCGAGCTCGTTCGCACGCCACAGATCCTGCTGCGCGCTCTTGAGGTCGTGGAGCGCTAGGAACGCGACTCCACGGTGGTACAGCGCAGCTGCGAGCTTGTCGCGCTTCACAGTGAGCGCGTGCGAGAAACTCTCGATAGCGCGCTCGTAGTCGTGCAGCTGCGCAAACGCTTTGCCCATGTTCATCGTACAGTCTGCTTCCAGCGCTTCGTACGCGTCGAGGACGCTCGTGGTCAGCCGCAGCCGCACGCGGCTCGGATCCACCGCTGCTTCCGTGCCGTCGTCGTCAAAGATCACTTCAACGAGCCCGCTCTCAACGTCCGCTACCATCGCATTCCGCCATCCACCGCTGTTGTCCGGCTGACCCTGAACCTGTACGGACGCACCAGCACTGCACTGACGCAGCACATCAGCGGGACTCAGCGCTGCGAGCTGCTGTTCGCGTGCTCGTTGGGCCATGCGCAGCAACGAGACCGCACGGCGGTAGAATGCGCGGGCGGTCGGGAAATTCCCCCGTTTAAAGTACCCGTTCCCTTGCTCTTTACAGTGCGTCGCAAGCACGAGTGCAGTGTCGAGACGGTCGGTAGCCGTGTCGTGCGTGTCGGGCATCGGGTCCGGCGGGAGTCCAACGAGACTGACTCCGTGCGTTCGCTCGAGCGCGTCGATCGCAGGCCGCAGCTGGTCGAACTGCTGACGCGCCAGTGTCGCAACGTCCGGGTCCAAACAACGCGCTGCCGTGTTGCTCTCGTGCTGGTGAGCGAGCGTGTGTGCTTTCTCGAGCGCACCGCGCAAGTCTGCCACGCTGACCACCAATGCACAGAGTCGTGGGTTCTCGACGAGCATCTGGAGCAGCCGGACGCCTTCCTGGAACACCACAGAGACACTGCTGAGCAGGAGCGCGACCACACACTCGCACATGAGCAGCTCACTCGAGCTGTCCAGTGCAGCTCTTTGTGGTCGTGGCGCCCTCCCAAAACACACGAGCGTCGCTACGTGGGACAGCACATCCGCGCAGTTCTGCATGAGATCCGCTTGTGTGTGGCTGGCGTCGATCGCCACTTGCAGCAGCGCTCGGAGCACACCCGCACGCACCGCCAGCTTCACGTGCGCTTTGGTCGCTATGAGCGTCGATAGTGCGGCGCTAAGCGAGCGGCGAAGCCCAGCGTCCGGGAGCGTCACGTACATTTGCTTGAGCAGTGCGAGGTACGACACACTCTCGGCCTCCCTGTCGTTATCGTTGTTGTCGTCGCTTTGCTTCGCATCCAACAGACTCCCGTCTTGATCTGCGTCGCTCGCTAGCGTTACAACACACTGCGCCATCGCAGCGAGCACTTCGCGGGTTTCAAATCGCTCCTGAGCCGCGAGGTGTAATACGAGGTCGGACTGTGACTGCAGCTGCTCGCGGAGCGCGCGGCTGGTGCTCTGCGCAAACGCGGCGAGTGTTTCCCAACGCGCGACTCGGAGCGTCATTGCTGCCTTCTTTTTCGTTTTCACTGTACTCAGATCCAGTGTGAGCAAGTATCGAACAACCTGGTACACAGTACTCGTGTCGTTTGGTGAGTCTGGAGCAATGGTCGCAGCGAAAGGGGTATTGTGCTGCAAAAGAGAGTGGTTCGCACCGCGTGGTCTGCGACCATGTGCGCCACGTCGGACTCGCGGCAGCGCGTCGTCAGCTCCTGAAGGCACGCACACCAGAGTGTGGTGCCGTCACTAAGCTCTTCGTCGTGTTGTTGCTGGGGCTGGCGGTGACCCGGACCTCTAGTCACGGTCCCTACGAGCTTCGCGACATCGAAGTTCGCAGCGATCATGTTTGGCTGCTCCATCGTTCCAGTTTGATTTTCGGTTTTGAAGTCCAAAGGTCCAGCTTTTGGTACTACTGTACTGTACAGCACTGTATCGATTATCGATTTGGTATCAAGGTATCAAGGTATCAATCCAACCTGGCGAACTTGGAGCTTGGAGCAGCCTGTAGGTAGCGTACCAGTGCTTCGGTAGCACGACCACCGCGTGGTCGGCAATCGGTGCATGTTGGCAAATGCGAATTCCGTATCGACACTCAGGCTCCAGTGCCGCCTCGACACCGACACGGATTCGCATGCGGTATCGCACCGCATGCACCGATTCTCGTACTCGCACTGAAGATTCAGCCAAAACGCAATCGCCATCACTCAGCGTAGTGCCTTCATGGACGAGAGAGTCCAGACGCAGTATCTCCCAGTTCATTACAACGCATTGTTCTCGTCTCCCTCCTCCCTCAAGTTGCACCAGATTGAAGCCATCTCGCCACAGTAAGTTCTCGAACAGTAAATCTCGACGAAAGGTGGATCGGGCGTTCTCATTATCGGTATTGTCGTCAGGGACGCTTTGTCTCACTTTTGAAAACCCCACCCTCTTGAAGGTTTTCCATCCTTGACAAGGTTTGCCATCGCTTCTCCACGGAGATAGAGTCACATCGAAAGGCACAACTTGGCAAGTCAAGTGTGGTCCCGCACAACCCTGACACTGCCACCAAGCGCCTCCATGGAGGACCAGGATGCGCAGCCGCCCGACGAAGACGTCGAGATGCTCGACGTGAGCGCTCTTGGCCCCTACAGCGACAGTGACAGTGGCGACGACCGTCAATTTAGCATCTGGAGCAGCCGCGCGCAGCGGGAGTTCGCCAAGTGCCGCGTGGCTGGCGCACTGCCAGCGGGCGTGACACTCGAGCGTGTGGTCGTTGACGAGGCGCGCGGTGCGTGCGCAGGCGACTTCCGGTGCTTCGTGCCGTTCCAGGCCGGCTCCGACGCGCTCGAGCTCATCCCGCTCACCGCGCTGCGAGTGGCGCTGCCGTTCGACGCGGCTGCGAAAGCACGCGGTCACGCACAGTACCCATTCCGACCACCAGAGGTCACTGTGCTGCGTGGAGCCACGTTCTTGCCGTCCGAAATGCTCGTACGGCGTGCAGCCGGAGCGCATCGCAGCGACGCGCCAAGGCGACTGCTGCTGCCGTCACTGGCGCACTGGAGCCCGTCGAACACGCTCGTGATGATACTCCACGACTTTGTCGCGACGGTGCAAAAGGTACGAGAGGAGTATTGGGATATTGGGCTATTGGGCTATTAGGCTATTGGGAGTTGGCACACATGGTACTGATGGGCGGCTGTGGAATCTGCGCTGGTGCTGTCCTCTAGTACGACCCGCCCGTGGTCTCCAAACCTGCACGAGACGGCGGGCGAGCAGACACTGCGTTGGGGTCCCGTGCACGCATGCGGATGCGGAAACGCGACATTGTCGGCCCAATCTATGCATGCCAAGAGGTCGACCCAATTGCGAGTCGGCTCGTGCCGACGCCGCTGCTGCTCCAGACTGGCAACGTTGTGCTGCTGCTGCCTACGAACCACCACACGGCAGCAGACGACCCGTTCGTGTACGTGAGCAGTGTGATCCCGCTCAAGGAGATTGCGCGCATCACTCCGCAACGGGGCAAGTCGGTTACGCTCTTCTTCCGCGACCGGAAGCTCTCGTGCCGCACGTTCCTGACACGCGACACGGACGCAATCGTCGCTGGCATTCGGCACATGATTACAGCAGCAACAGGCGTGAAGCGCGGCCGAGACGGCGGCAGTCGCGACGACAACAGCAACCCGCTCACCCAGCTGCTTGCGTACCTGTCGCCTGAGCACACGGAGAAGGCCAAAGAGGTACGTTGTATGCGTCGATGGAAGCGGTGGGTGTGTATCGGGCGCTCACGTGGGTTCGACGCAGATGTCGTCCAAGTTCATGGGCAAACTGAGCAAGTACGCGAGCTCTATGAGTCGGTTTCTACGCGGCGACGACGACGAGGAAGCAGCGAAACACCGCGATCACGAGCTGTTTACTGCGGCGTTGGACGAGACTGCGAGCCTTAAAGTGGCGTTCTTCCGGACGCCGTCAAAAGACCGCGTACGCGTCCCCTCTTCTTGCTCTTGTTCCTTTCGCTGACTCTGCTGACGAGGACGACTGGCTGAGGACTGACATGGTGGGCTATTACGTAGATGACGGAGATCGCGAGACGCTACCAGAGCATCGCAGAAGAGTTTGCGCAGCGACGGAACGCCGAGGGCTACGTCGAGCGCGCGATTGAAGAGCTCCAGCAGTTCATTGAGCACCCAGCCGCACGGCGCATCTTGTCCGAGACGACTGCGAACGAGCAGTTTAACCGTGGAATCCGCGTCGGACCCGCATAGCCAACGCGCTGCTGGCGCGCGTTAAACGTTCTCAGTAGCCACCCACACAAACACATTGCTGACGTCCCGAGTGAGCTGTGGGTGCGGACGTGAACCGTCTTGGTGAAGTACGCCATCTCCTACAGCTGAAATACAGTAAACCTACAGTACCACGACTCCAACTGGTACTTTTCTCCTACTAAGTACGAATACGACACCACAGCGTCCTGCCATACTTAAAAGAACGAGTGGTCCGAACCAAACGGCCGCGAGTTGTCCCCAAAGCCTCCGCCGCCGCGACCAGGAGGTGGCTGGCGACCAAACCCAAAGTCCATGTCGTCGTCCTCGCGTGGCATGCGGAGGTGATCGGGGTTCGGCGTCCCGAACGGCAAGTTTGGGCCAGGGCGGAAGCCACCGCGACCACCACGGCCAGGCATTTGAAGCGGGTCAATCGGCGGACCAAACGGATCGAACCGAGCGCCGGGAACCGGCCCCCTGCTGGGATCAAAGCGTCGACCGAAAAGCGCACTGTCGGGACCAACGAGCATGCCCGGGTCGCCGCCTCCGAGTCCCGGTGGGAGGATATCGCCCGAGCCGACAGGAGGAAGACCCTGTGGCGCTGGAAACGGGGACTCGCCAGGTCGCAGCGGTGCGACCGGAGGCGCTGGCGGAGGAGGACTCGACACTGCAGACGCTCGCGTAGCTTCTTTCTTCGCTGGCACAGAGTGCTGAAGGAACGGCAGCAGCTTCTGGCGAAGCTGTTCCAGGTTGCGAAGCATGTCTGCGCCGAGAACTGGTCCTGTCGCTGCATCCGAAGCGATATAGTCCTCGACGCTGTACAACGTGAAAAAAGCAAATGCAATCGTGTGAGATGATGCCGTAGAAGCAGCTCCACACTACGAAGCAGAGTGCGTACTTGAGTTCAATCGAGTGGGTCTGTTCGCCTGCTGAAAGGTACACTTCGAATTTATTGCCTACGAACAATCCCTAGTAGAGAGACACAGTCCCAACAGCATAGAGACGTCAGTACAGTAAGTACGTAGGCACGGGAAGATTGAAACAATAGCGATTGCGCCTAACAAGCGAACCTGGAGAGTGAACGTCGTCGTCACGCTGTTCGGGTGGCGATAGTGGCCGGCGAGGTCTCCGGCTGCATCGCTTGCCTCCCAGCCGAGTGGCACCACGAACTCAGCGCTTGACTCAGAACCATCGACTCGAAAGCCTGTCGTGCAAGAAGAGTAATGGGTGCTGTCGTGAGTCGGAGCCGCTCAACACAGTATTCTCCAGCATTCGGCAGCCCACGTACCGGTCTCCAGCATGAGTGCGTGCACTACGAGGAAAAGCGCATTCCGAGGCGCCTTTACGAGCAACTGCTTCGCTCGTAGCGCTGTAGTGACCGGGTCGTTATGGTCGTTCGCTGGTTGTTGCTTTCGGGAAGGAGTTGGCGCCTCTGCTGCCTCAAACTCGTTCAACGCCTGCAACATGTGACTCTGTCCGCCACCACCACGCACGCAATGCGTTACAGTCACGACAACCTACCATAGGATTTCTCCAAGACACGGTTCGCACCTTGAGCTCCTCGCTCGTGAGCTGCGCGATCGCCACACGGAGCTGCGCGCGCTCCGCTGTCGTCGCTCGGGTGTCGACGTCGTCCGCCATCTTCTTTCCAGATCGGAATTGGATCGGACAGTCGATTTTTCTTCGTTGGCATTGTCATCCCTGTTAGGTACGAAATACTCGTACTTTGCAGGAGAGTGGTCGTACTTAGCGATCTCGCGCCTCACAGCCAAACAACACGCCCAACGCGCGCGCACAGGTAGAGCTCCCGTAACGACGACGGCGACGACGACGATGGCGATCACGATGCACCGGCTGCTCCAGCGTGCACGTGCGCTGCTGGCCCCTCAGACGCAGACGCCGCTGTTTGCACCAGCGCTGCTGCAGAACGCAGCGGCTGCCGCGCCGCCCGCCGCCAGTGCCATGGACTCGCTGTTCGACGCGCTCTGGCTCGCCGCCCCCAAGTCCAAAGTACGTTTCCATTGAGTCTTTCTATCTGTGCATGTATACATCCTTGCTGTAGAAGTAGAGCGGTAGTATGACAGTGATAGCGTGTGGAGGAGTGCGTGTCGTGACTGACGGACTGTGTGTGTGTGTGTGGAAACAATCGCCAGGTGACGCCGCGCGTGAAGAAAATCCGCAACAACGCGCTGCCGAAGCGTTTGAAGAACATTGTGCACTTCCAGGACTGTACGATGTGCGGCCAGAAGAAGCTGCGCCACCGTCTGTGCATGTCGTGCTTCAAGAAGGGCAAGTACTTTGTATAGACAGAGCGAGAGGGAGGGACGCAAGGACGCGGTGGTACCCACATATCAACACGAAAGAGCAATGCGAGTGCGCAGGTGTGCTCGAGCCTCTGGGTTTGCTGACCTTAAAGGATTCTGAGCATTAGACATCGTGTTCACAACGACCGACCAACACTCTTTCATTTCCTCCATTTTCCACCAACAGTACTGTAGATCGGTGGAGCCTTTCATTCACTCACTTGCGACAGCAATGTCAACGGGCTCCACCTCCCAGCTGATGAGTGACAAGGTCTCAACCGACCGCCTCGTGAAGAGACCAGCGTGTGTGATCGGACAAGGCAGTTCCTACTTGTAGGAGTGGGTTTTTGTGCCGGCCGCTCGCACCAAGGGATTATCCCACTCTCACTTTCTAATCCACAGCGCCTCGCTCACACCTCCCTCTGCAACTCGCAAGTCACTCAATGGGCGTCGCCAGTGACGACGATGAGATGCACGTGCACGCGACGATGATCCCGTCTGTCCACACACCTGCCGCTGCCACTGTCAGCAGCACTGACACGACAAGAGTTGCCAGCACGATTACCAGTGTGGAAAGCGAGCCAGCGGCCGCCAGCACGCGCGCGTCTACGAACCCGTTCGCGACAGCACTGGCTGCGAACGCGACTGCGCGGCAGTGGACACCGCCACCAGCTGCTGCGACGCAGTCGAAGACGCATATGGTGCTTCCGGCTGACGCTGCGACGCCCGAAGGCGACGAGTTCATCCGCGTCTCTGAGCACTGTAACGCCACGCGCAGTTTGCGGCTCCAGTGGGAAGCAGAGAGTGAGTTGTGTGTGTGGCGTTCTCCCGTGTCTCAAATCCAACCGAATGGTGGCGCGTGTGTGCGTTCCACTCACTCACTTTCCTTGGCTCTGGCTTCGCTTCTCTGCTGCTTACTCGCAGTGAACCCGCGGTGCTTGGCGAAGACGTCGATTACGAGCAACGGCCACGTGTACATCTTTGACGGCTTCTCACTGCTCTGTCACGGCGAGCCACCGTCCGTGTCTCAGGTTTGTACGGGCGTCTGTACGTAGCAGCTACTATCTACACACTGGCGCTTACACAACAGCGTGAACGTGTGTGTGGCACGGACAGTTTGAGTACACACGGGGCGGCGTCATGTGCAAGCTCCAGTTCGTCGTCGAGGACACGCCCGCAGTCTTCTGCTTGCCCGCGCGCACTGAGCCCACGACTGAGCTGAACGCACCCACCGACTCGCGTGCGGCCCACTGCCACCGTATGGTCCTGCTACAGCGGTACCTCTTCTCCCAGCTCCTCCGCATCCAGCCCATGCACCTGTTCGTCAAGATCTTCCCTGATGCCACGCACGCGTCCGGCGCAGCGTCCGACATTTGCTCCGACTACCACCTCCTCCCACGGTTCATCGCTGTGGACCAGCAGCCACTGCTGAACAAACCAGACCTGCTCGCGCCACACCGGATTGGGTTCGCAGCTGGGAACCTCCTCGCGCTCGACCAGATCCTGCTGCACCTTGAAGAGAGCGCCAAGTTCTCGGCAGCGGCGTTCGTGATGCAGTTTGAAGCGCGCCAGCTCGTCGACATTGTCATCTCGACGCGCTTGAATGGGACGACACCCGGTGCGTTCCGTGTCGACGCGCTCGTCTACCACGAGGCCGCTGCGAGCAGCGAGAGCGACAGTAGTACGACGACGAGCGGTGTCGTGTCGAAAGACGGGAAGACAGTCGTTGCGATCGAGCACCGTGGCGACGGCGCGTGGCACTACGACGGCGCCAAGTCGAAGAAGAAGATCCGCAAGTGGCAAGAGCTCGGCGCGTTCGTGCAGCTGTCGCCGCAAGTCGACGCGGTCGCGGAGACGTTTGCGCTCCACGAGTGCCACCTCACCGGCTTGCGGTCCGACATCTTTGAGGTCGCAAGCGCCATGCCGATGGCGCTCAAGCACGTCCGCCACTGCCACTTGCTCGCGAGCTTTGAAACGAGCATGGGGCTTGCGTTTACGGACAAGTCGCTGCTGCGCCAAGCGTTCACGCACGGCTCGTACGTCGACGTTGGGATGCAGAGCGTGAACACGTGGGAAGCCACGTTCTCGCGCGTGCACCTGGGGCACGTGTTTGAAAACACAGCGCAGCAAAAGCGGTCACGCACGCTGCTGTACGAAGGGAACGACGCCACTGCGACGAGCGCAGCCATGGACCCCGAGATGAAAGCGATCACTGCGATGCACTTGTCGGCGTGCGAGTTCAAGGAAGAGTTCCACTCAAAGTTTCTCTGCCCGTACGAGCGGCTCGAGTTCCTCGGCGACGCGGTCCTGGGCTTCCTCGTGGCGTCGTCGACGTTCCTCAAGCTCCCAAACGCGAACGAAGGCTTCTTGCACCAGACGCGCGTCGACATGGTGAACAACGAGAACCTCGGCAAGATCGCGCGCACCGCCAACTTGGAGTCGCTGCTGCTGAGCGCGTTCGACCTCGCGGCCTTGCGCGACGACGTGAAGGCGAAGATCGTCGCGGACTGCTTCGAAGCGCTGCTTGGTGCGCTGTACAAAGACCAGGTTCGTCCGCTTGGAGGGGGATGACTGGTGGGTTCGACAGGGTGGTTGAGTGCTGATCACGGATCACGAATCGTCTCTTGACAGGGGATCACGCCGTGTCGCGCGCTGCTCGGCAAGCTCCTGGCGCTCCACGACGACGAACTGCGCCAACTCATCTTCCTCACGACCGACGAGGTCGCGACACTCTCAGCTGCGTACGTCGACGTCGACCGACAGGCGATCCAGAGCTGGAGCAAGTTCGCAGAAGCGCGGCTGCGGCACCGGCGGTTCACTGCAGTGACGAAAGTCGAGATCCGGCAGACGCACTTGTGGCTCCAATGCATGACGCACAACTCGTTCAAAGCACCGCAGATCCCAGCGGACGAGTTTGTCGGCGCGGACCCGAGCTACGAGCGCATCGAGTTCCTCGGTGACGCTGTGCTCCAGCTGCTCTCGTCTGCGTTCCTTGTCGATGCGTTCCCGTATTATCAAGAGCACTTGCTCACGCAAGTACGCTCGTCGCTCGTTAAGAACACGCGGCTCGCAGTTGTCGCTCGCGATGTCGGGTACGAGGACTTTCTGCGGCTCGGGACGAATGTGCGCCAGCCAGGCAGCAACTTGTACGTCGAAGACGTGCTCGCAGACACGTTCGAAGCCACGCTCGGCGCAGTCTTCCTCGAGAACCCGAGTGATTTGAGCAAAGCGAACGCTGTGCTCGAACGGACCGTCTTCCCTGTCGTGAAAGAGGTGCGAGTGACGACTGGAGGCGGGTGAGGAGGGGACGTGACGCTTAACGTGTGGCTGCTTGCAGGCAATCCGGCACCGCAAGTGGATGAATCCGCGCAAAGTGCTAGCCCACCACCTCGAGCAATGGTCCCGGGGCATCCGGCCAATCGAGTCCAAGTTCAAGGCGATCAAGGTCTCTCCGCATACTAACGGTACCAACGAGCCGGGCCACGCAGTCGCCCTCTACGTCAACAACAACCTTATCGCGCGTGGTCGGGGCCGCACAATCCACGCAGCCCAGGAAGCGGCGTGCACGAAAGCGCTCAAGTGCTACGGGATGAAGTTCACGTGAGTATGTGACAGAGTGGGGACGGTACTCTGTACTGGAGAGAGAGTCAATGTGAATGGGGCGAGCCCAGCAACCTACTGGCTGTCGTGTCGTTCTGTTTACCTACAGCGACCGCAGAGTGTTGTCACTACTGCTGCACTCGTTGTGCTCGATTCTGGATCCGCTTGAGTGACATTTCACTCACTCTCCCTTGGTCTCCTCATCACCACCACTCGGCGTCGCACTTGGAGATGGACCCGGCGGGAGTGGGGGCTTCGCACCAGGGGGCAGCGGCGGCGGCTGGGGCTTCGACGAGGACGACGGAGGTGGCGGCGGTGGGCGCGCACGGCCTTCCCCCGCCTTCCCCCTCCCGCCATGTCCACCTCGTCCCCCACGGCCGCCTTGCTGGTGGAGCATCTTGAGCGCCACGGGGTCGTCCTTGCCAAAGTACCGGTCCTTAATGTTCTGCTTCGCGAGCGGGTCGTCTTGATTGCGTGGCATTTCGTGCAAGTACGGACACGTGTCGCCACGGTTGCACTCACCGCGTGCAAAGAACGAGCACAAGTGCGCGCGGTTGCGCTTGTAGTACGGCTCTTTGCGCGCGAGCTGCACGAGCGCATTGCTCTGCGCTTTGCCGTACGCAGACACTGCGCCGTCCTGTTCGAGCATGCGGCTGTGCTGCTGCGCAAACCACTCGCGGTTCGCGTCGCTCTCCGGCACGAGCACGCGCTCGTCCCCGCCGCCGCCTCTCGCGAGGAACGTGTCGCGCACTTGAACTGGGAGGTTAAACTGCAGGTCGAGCACGCACGTCTGGCACACGTTCTTCATGCGCGCGCACGACTGGCAAATCTCGGTCTTTTTGTACCGCGCGCGCTTCCCCGGCTTCCAGCGGAAGACCGTGAATGGCCGCGTGCAGATCTTGCACGCACTCCCAAAGCTCTCTTTCATCATGCGCACGTACGGGTTGTCGCCGAGACACGTCTCGCACAGCTGCGGGAAGTCCTCGGTCTCCCACGACGCCTTCGTCGTGTCCGCCTTGATGCCCATGCCGCGCTCCGTCATGGTGGCGGTGGGCGATGGACTTCACGTGTCTGTGAGCTGTGGAGCTGGAGCTGTTGAGGAATGAATGAAGGGAGCTTTTGCGTTCTGTGTGTTGGTTTTGCTACATTTTCACTTGAGAAATGAATGGTCTCCGTTTAAGTGCGCGCCTCGAACTTTATCGGATGCGTCAGCCACAATGTCTCGCCATTCCGTATTCACACACTTGATCGATCAACTGAAGGGCGGCGACGATGAGCGGCGCGTTGTTACGCACGAGTGGCGTTGCGCGCCTCCGCAGCCGACGGCTGCTGCAGCTGCATGGAAAAGACGCATCGCGCTTCGTGCAGGCGATTATAACGAACGACATGCGCGCAGTCGCGGCGCCAGGAGACGCGCTCTACGGCGGCTTCTTGACTACCAAGGGCCGCTTGCTCGGCGACTGCAACGTCGTGCAAACGCAGGTGCGTGCGTCGCACTTTCGCTATCGTGTGGGTGCGTAGACGCAGGTGTACAGCACACGTCTGACACGCTGCCGTCACGTAATCAATGCTGGGAACCGCCAGACGGACACGCTCCTGCTCGAGTACGACGAAGGCGTGCAAGACGATCTGCTAAAGCACTGGAAACGCTACAAACTGCGCATGAAAGTCACGCTCGAGGACAAGAGCGACGACTTTGCGGTGTTTGCAACGCTCCCAGCCAGCATCGCAGCGGGCGACTCGTTCGACTACGTTGAACCAGCGGACGAACTCGCGACCGTCCTGGCGCTCAACACACTTGACGACGTGCTCGCACGAGGCGGTGCGATCTTCAGCGACCCGCGCAGCAAGGCCTTTGGTGTGCGCGCGATCTTGCCGACAGGCGACACCTGTGCGTTGTGTGGACCTCGCGTCTGGGGTGACGTAACGCTGGTAGTAACTGCTGTAAGAACGCACTCACCCGTCCGTTGATCGTGGCGTCTTCGCTCTGCAGTGAAGCTCCCGGACGGCTACGAGACGCTGGACGTGACCGCGTACAATGACCGCCGCATTTTCCTTGGCGCAGCTGAAGGGTACGTACGTACGTCTTAGGGCCTGTCTGGTAGTGTTCACGTGTACTGAAACTGACGATGTCTCCACGTTTCGTATCCAGCAAGGAACTGAGCGACAGTATCCCACTCGAGTCGAACCTGGAGCTCCTGCGTGGAGTTTCGTTCCGCAAAGGCTGCTACGTCGGCCAGGAGCTGACTGCACGCACGCAGTTCAAAGGCAGCGTGCGCAAACGCTTCGTGCCGCTCGCGCTCATCCCTGCGGACGCCCAGCACGAGGACCTGATTCGGACGCTGACCGAGCGTCCGTTCGAGCGCATCGACGCGCCGTCGCTCGCTCCATTGCGCGCGTTTCTCGGGAGCGACGCAGCGCGAACGCACGCGTCGTCGACAGTCGAGCCAGGCACGAAGGTCCTCCGACCCGGGTCGTCGAAGGCTGCCGGTACGATCCTCACAGTCGGGCACGGACTCAGCACGGCGGTCGCAATGCTTCGGCTCGAGCATTTGCTGCCGAAAGCAGCGGACGAGGGCCAGGCGAGCGACGCGGCAGAGACGCCGCTGATGCAGTTCACGACCCAGGAAGGCGCGTTCCACGCGGTGCCGTACCAGCCTGCGTGGTGGCCCCGTGTCGACATTGCGACTGGCAAGATGGTACTGTAATCCCCGTGCCATATTGGGGCTCTCGTCAAATATGGATTTTTGAGACGACTTTTGAATCTTTCACAAAATTACGGATTTTGGGTAATTTGGGTAAAAATGGAAGCTGCAGCAAATGCCGAGACGCTTATGCGCATCGCGCACCTCGTGCAGGCGGCCATGAGCACGCACACGACGCTGACGCTGCCGTTCGTCACGCTCACGTACGCGCAGAGCATCGACGGGTCGATCGCAGCGGTGCGCGGCGTGCCGACGCTGCTGAGCGGCCGAGCGTCGCTCCAAATGACCCACACGCTGCGCACACTCCACGCCGCAATTCTCATTGGCGTTGGCACCGTGGTGGCGGACAACCCGTCGCTCAATGCGCGCTTTGCGGAGGGTGCGCGCACCGATTGTCTTTGCGAGGCGATGATTATACGAGGAGCTCACTAACTGGACTACAAACAATAGGAAACAACCCGCGACCAGTGATTCTCGACACTTCACTGCGCTGTCCGCTCAATATCCAGCTCTTCACGTCCGCAGCGTGCGAAAAGCCCGTCATCCTGTGTGGCGACACCGCGGTGGACGACGTCGAGTTCCAGCGACGACGCAGCGCGCTTGAAGAAGCTGGTGCCACGGTCCTTGAGTGCAACACCACGACTGACGCACGAGGTGTGCGGCACGTGGACATCCGCCATGGCCTTGGTGCGTGCGTTATGGTTGTCACAATGGTCTCCGTAACGACACACCAACTAACAGCTGCTTAGAGCTGCTGCGCACGCGCCTTGGACTGCACCATGTGATGATCGAGGGCGGGGCAGCTGTGCTCACTGCGTGTTTGCAGGCGGCCGCGCGCGCTCACCTAATCGACTGCGTCGTGGTGACCATTGCGCCCGTGTTTGTACGTTTTTCGATGTGTGTCCAGGTCGTCTCTGCCCTGCTTTTGCATCTCACACACCGCCACTGCATGTAGGTTGGCGGCTTGCGCGCACTGGACGCGCCAGTTGTCGACGTCGGCGCTCCTTCCGACGCGTCGCCCCCGAACTTCCCGCGCCTGGTGCAGCCATCATTCCACACTCTTGGCGAAGATATTGTGGTGCTTGGGCACTTCGACGCAATTCAGAAATGAATTGCGCGCACGACCGGATTGTCTCCCATCATTTGCGACGGTTGGGCACAACCCTCTCTTAGTGAAATCAAGTCACTTTTTGTCAGACTGAAGTCAAAACTCGAAGTGTGCGGGGTGTGTCGAAAAACACCACCATTTGCGAGCTCCCCAACACCAAAAGCTCACTCTCGAAAATGGCAGCCACTGCCACAGCTCTTCCGTCCAGCAGCACCAGCTCCAGCTCCAGCTCCAGCTCCAGCTCCACCAGCGTCGGTGCGATGAACACGGACCGCCGCGCGCGCCTCTCGGTCTCGAACGCGAACGCGCTCGAGAACTTTGACGAGCTCCAGACGCGCTTTCAAAACCACCGCCTTGTCGTCTTCCTCGACTACGACGGCACGCTCACGCCGATCGTGAGCGACCCGATGCGTGCGCTGCTCACGCCCGAGATGCGGGCGACAGTCGAGAAGCTGCGCATCAAATTCACTGCTGGCGTGATCAGCGGCCGGTCGCTCGACAAGATCCAGCGCTTTGTCGGCATCCCGCAGCTCTACTACGCTGGCAGCCACGGCTTTGACATTGCGGGACCGAACGGCACGGCCATTAAGAACCAGGTCGCTGCTGACTTTGTCGCGGACTTGCAGCAGCTGCGTGACACGCTTGCGTCGAAAGTTGCGGGCATGGCGAAGGCCGAGGTGGAAGACAATATCTTTTCTGTCTCGCTGCACTACCGGTACGTGCAGTGTGGGTTGCATTCTACATTGTAGAATGCAATGCAGGATACGTGGATTATTGCATGCTGACGTTGGAGCTGTGCTTGTTGGATACTTGTAGCAACGTCGATGTAAAGTACCACGACGAGATTGCCGAGATTGCCGAGGCAGCGAGCAAGGAGCACCCAAACATTCGGTGCGTGTAAAGTGGGTTGATTTAGTTTGGAGACGAGTCGCTGACTATGAGGAGTTACATGGGTTGGTGATACAGGTGCAACCGTGGCAAGATGGTGTTTGAGTTCAAGCCGAAGATTGACTGGAACAAGGGCAAGGCGCTCGTGTGGCTGCTCCAAGCGCTCGGCTTGGACGAGCACGAGGAAGTCTACACGATTTACATTGGCGACGATACCACGGACGAAGACGCGTTTGACGTGTTCCGCACGTCGCCAAAGCGCAAAGGTGCGGTCCCAAGCACTGCTGAGCGGGTGCAAACGTACTTTGCGACTAAGTGCGGTTTCGGATTTTGATGTTTTTGGCTTTTTATGCAGGCGTGGGCATCATTGTGACGGAGCACAGTATGACGACCAGCGCGTACTTTACGCTGAAGGACACGAACGAGGTGCGCCAGTTCCTCGACAAGCTCATTGCGCACGCACCGGAGAGCAACAGCGATGACCAAGTGCCCGCATAGCGCGGGAGCTGTCGCCGCAAGCAAACTCTGA
Organism: Globisporangium megalacanthum; assembly: GCA_023334115.1. Lineage (NCBI taxonomy): Eukaryota > Oomycota > Peronosporomycetes > Pythiales > Pythiaceae > Globisporangium > Globisporangium megalacanthum. The sequence goes on from JAASGD010000091.1 coordinate 16,294, forward strand.
CTCGGGGTCGATCTTTGGCGTCGGCCCCGCTGTTTATTTCATGAGAAAAGAGGCGTAATGAAAAGCTTCCTGATCAATTATTGGGCATATGGTCAGTCTTACTCGTGGAGGTGGCTGGACGAGTGAGAGGCGTGTCTGCATTGTTGGTGATAGTGGTGGCATAACGCGATCCTTCATGAACCTCTGAACCATCAAACGCATTGAAGTCAATTTCGTACTTTGTAGACTCATCACGGTACTCATGTCTGCTTGACACGCGACGCTCCCAATTCCTGAATTCGAGGATTGCGCGCACGTCGGACGTCCGGACCGCTCGGACTTCGGGGAAAGCGATGCGCCGTGCGGTCTCCCGCGCTTTTCCGCGCACCTCCGCCGCTACGGGTGCCTGTAAGCGCCCGAGCGCCGCCATCACGCGCTCGTCGTTGGCACCCACGCTCGCCCTCGCGCTGCAGCACGCTTCCTTCGTCTCTGCTTCTCCGCTCATCAGTGCGTCCTTCAGTGCGTTCATACATAGTTCTGCTGTTACATAAGCAAGCGAGGTCTAACACCAAGAGCTGCGTGGGTGGTTTGTATGGGAAACCGCAGCGCGGACGCAGCGACGCGGCTTTGCGACGAATGAGTTTGTGGCCTCGGACGCGTCGGATGTGGTGTCAGAGACGCTGGGGGTGCGTGTGTGATGTGTGGATGTGGATGCGGTTTTTTAAACCCCTCCTCTCGTTTACACGACTTTTGTATTGGGAGTGCAGCTCCGCAGCATGGACATCCAGGCGCGCGACCACATTACGCTCAACTGGACGGACGCACGCGTGAGCCGGTTCCACCTGCACCACCTGCGGTCGTGGTGTCTCTGCTCCACGTGCCAGCACGAGACTGGCCAGCGGCTCGTGAACAGTGCCGACATCCCGTTGAACCCCGAGATTGAAGACATCTTTGGTCAGTTCCTCTCTCTCTCTCTCACTCCCTCCCTCTCTGAGTCGCTGTGCTGACGACTGATGGTTGTGTGTGTCTGTGTGTGTCTGTGACGCGCTCCCAGTCAAAGGCAGCACGCTGAACATCGTCTGGACGGGCGACGGCCACACGAGCTCGTTCCCGTGGTCCTGGCTGCGCGACAACTGCTACTCGGCCGCAGTGCTCGACGAGAATGCAAGCGACCTCGCAACGACTGCGCTGGCGCCTCGGGCCCCTGTCCCGACCTCGGACTACGCACGGGTGATGGACGTCACGGACGATGAAGGGCTGCTCGAGCTGCTCCACCAGGTCGTCGAGAACGGACTTGCAGTCGTGGCCAACACGCCGTCCGAGCCCGGGCAGGTGAAGAAGATCGCCGAGCGGATCGCCCCGGTCTCGCACTCGTACGGACGCTCGCAACTTGTTGGTTCTTGCTGCGGCTCGAAGCGATGTCCTCACCGTCTTGATTGCTTCAATGACGAACCACTGTCCGCTTCAGGTTCCTGTACGGCGATATCTTTGACGTCGTTGCTGAACCGAACCCGGTAGGTTCATTCGTACTTAAGTGAAGCTTGTGGATCTCGAAGTTGCTGACGTCACGCGCATTCGGCGACAGGTAAACATTGCGTACACGACGCACCACTTGAAACACCACCTCGACCTCGCGTACTACGAGTCGCCTCCCGGTCTCCAGTTTCTCCACGCGCTCCGCTTTGACGAGACTGTCCAAGGCGGCGAGTCGACGTTTGTCGACGTGTTTGCTGCTGCGGCCGAGCTCCGGCGCTTGCACCCGACGCACTTTGAGACGCTCTGCCGAGTCCCCGCGACGTTTAAAAAGCACCACTTGCACCGCAGCAACCCGGCAGTGATGGAGTTCCAACGCCCGCATATCCAGCTGAACCACCGCAGCGAGGTGAGAATGACGTCATCATCGCCTTTGGTGTGCACTCGTCCTGATTATGTGCGTGTGTGTGTGAACAGGTGATTGCTGTGCATTGGAGCCCACCGTTTGAAGGTCCGCTGAAGGTGCCGTTCGACGACGTGCCGTTGTATTACGAAGCGTACAAAGCGTTCCACAACATTGTCGAGAGCGGCAAGTACAAGGTCGAGTTCAAGCTGAAAGAGGGCGACACTGTGGTTTTCAACCAGCGCAGGTGGGCAGACGAGACGACGTCGGATCATGTCTGTTTTGTGGATTGTTTGATGATGACAGGAACATACTGTAAGGTTTCATGAGCTGACGCCGTCGCTTGGTGTGTTTGAGCAGGGTCCTCCACGGACGCAACCACTTCTCAGCCGACTCGAACGGTGTGCGCCACTTGCAGGGCACGTACGTAAACATTGACGACGCGCTCTGCCGCTTCAACGCGCTGCGGCTGCGCTTCGCGCCGGACTCGCTGACGATCAAGAATCGCCGCGTCGCGAACGGCAACTTTGCGTAGATGGCCGGCAGGCAGTGTCCATAGCATTAAGGACAAGGAGGAGGCACTTTGGCAGAGATTAGCACGGTTGCCAGCCACCACAATACAGTTCCGCTGCTATATCTCGTCGGTCCTCTCCTATGCGGGGTGCCGACGCCCAGCGCTGTGCAATTGCGTCTAACAGAGAGCAGGCGGAGGTGTCACCACCACCACAACATCAAGATCTGCGAATTCCCAATTTCCCGCCATTTTCTTCCACCTCTAACCAGTCGGTGGCATACCGGTCCAGATTATCTCCTTCTCTATGATCGCTTGCACCTTATGCTCTAAATTGTAGAAAAAGACCTCCATCGCATTATGCAAGGGAAGATTTGAACTGGTGGCTGGAGTGGACCTCGGAAAAAGACCTGTCGGTGGCGCGAGCTGTTTTGTGGAGCCGCAAACAAAACACTGGGCGTGCCGGTTTTACAAAACGAGAGCGAGCAAGAAGGGGTCTGATGGCGCAGCCGACAGAAGTGGCCGCCGCGGGCCGCGACAGCGACGCGCTGGACGAGCTGCACGCGCACGCGACCAGTGCCGACGATGCCAAAGTCACTTCGCCACCCGTAGTCGAAGAGAGCGGCGAGAGAGAGACCGTCAGTGTCGAGATCAGTGGAGAGGCGCTGGCGGCTCCTGCACCGCCACTTTCGCTCGACGGTGGTGTGACGGGTGATCTCGCTTTGGCGGAAGGCGATAGCGGTGAAAACGATGGCGATCCTTCTGTTGTGACCGCGGACGGGTTTCCTACTTGCAGTGTGTGCAAAGTACCCGCTATGGGTGACATGAACGTGTGCAACGGCTGCGGAATGGCGGTGCACAGTGCGTGTTACGCGGGCGAGCCACCGCGCCAGAGTCCAGGCTCCGGCAAGCACGCGCAGAAGAAGCGATGGATCCAACGCGACGTGGCGGAGTCAGGAACTGCAGGTGAAAGCGATGCGAGTATGGAGAGCGCAGAGTGGAAGTGCGACTGCTGCGTGCACGAAGTCACGGCGGCGGACGAGCTCGTGTGCGTATTCTGCGAGCAGCCAGGCGGTAGTCACATGATGAAGCTCGTAGACACACAGCCGTGGGGCGAACCGTGGACAACGAGCAGCGAAAGCCACACGCGCTTTGCGCACGTGCTCTGCAGCCGCTGGGACCCGTTCGCGTTCGAACAGCAGCTCCTCGACCAGTACAACCAACTTCAACTACAACTGCGACAGAAAAAGAGTCAACAGCAACAGAGTCAGCAGCAACAGGAACAGCACGTGAAGCTGCACGAGCTGACGAAAGATGAGACAGCGACGCCGTCCACTCCGCAGCAGACGCGCAACCACCGACTGAACCAACCGGACGCCCCGTCTGTGATCGAGCCAGCGACCGAGCCACCAGCTGGTCTCGAGGCCGGAACGCCAGCAGTGACGCCTCTAACTGAGCCTATTGCAGTCGCAGTGTACGAGCCGAACGTTTCGCTCGCGCTGCCAGCCGCGTGCTGCTTCTGCGCGTCAATAGCTGGGGTCCGGATACAGTGCCGCCGCGTCGACTGCGGCCGCTTCTTCCACGCGTTCTGCGCCCACGAACGCAATGGGCGACTCGACATCTGTGTCCTCCCGTACGCGCCGTCGCTCGTTGAGTACCACGCGTACTGCAACCGGCACCGCGAGTGCTCTGAGAGCGCCGCGATCGTCGTCGACTGGATGCTGACGAAGCCCGTGACGTCGCTCACTGGCCGAGACGCAGTCTTGCGGTTCCTCACCGTCAAGCGGCGCCTTGAAGCGAACGCGTTCCCAACGATCCACGCGTTCCTCCATGCGATCGTGATTGTGCTCACAGACTTGTGCAAGAACGGACTCAAGAAGTCGAAGACCGACCCACCGACGTACAGTATGAAGCATCTCCAAGTGCTCCAGCTCTTCCTCGACCGCGTCCCGCAGCTCCAAGCAGTGTACCACGCGCCGTTCCCCCGGCAGCTGCCGCTTGGCGACGACAGTGCACCGCTGTACGCGCTGCTGAAGAAGACGTTTGACCCAGTGCGATTGCTCGGGAAGTTCCCTGGGCCCGTGAGTCAGCTCCACACATGCGACGTGTGCGCTTTGCCGTTTAACAAGCGCCAGCATCTACTGTACTGCACGAACCCGGACACGCCGCACGTGCAGCACTGGAAGTGTACGAAGCGCCGGTCGACGTCACGGGAGCGCGAGAAGATTGCAGCGAGTCTCGCGGCCACGGGCGCGAATGGTGGTAGTACCGGTATCACAAGTGCAAAGAAGAAGCTCTCGTCGCTGGCGCTCGTGCTCAATGGCAAAGTGTGCGACGTGAAGCTCCCGAAAGGACTCCCAGGCGTCTCGGACGATCTCATTTGCGCGCTCTGCCGCTGCGACGTGGACGCCAGTGGGCTCTTGGCGTCTCGCAAAGAAGGCAAACGCGCAGACTTTGCGCCGAAACGCAGCGACTTTGTGCTCGGTGGCTGCTTTGCGAACGCGCGCGACCTCCCGACTGTGAGTATCAGCAGCACCATGGCGCTGCCAGCAAAGGCGTTGACGACCACAACAACAGTGGAGCTCAAGCTGCTCAGTGTGGGAGAGGTGGCGACTGTAAAGGCCGTGAAGGCGAGCGACCGGAGCCGCAAGCGCAGTGCCGGCGAACTGAGCGGCGCGAAGCCAGTCGTCCCGAGCGTCTTTGCACCCGCGCCGGCAGTCGCACCACTCGCGACGACTGCACCTGCTGCACCGCTTGGACCGCCCAAGATCGAGCGGATCCAAGTGCAGCGAACGACCAAGTGGCTCGCACACGTCGCGCAGATCATCCGGCTCGCTGGCGCACTGACGAAGCTCTCGCACAAGCCAGTTGCTGGTATGGCAGCAGAAGGAGACGGGACAGTTCCAGCACCACCGTCTGGCCCAGCACCAGGGACAGAGCAGCCAGCTGTCGCCTCGACAACAGCAGTGACGCCAGCACCACTCGAGCGACAGGACGCCGCGTCGCTCCGCGTCCAGCTCGCAATGCCTACGGACCACCCGTCTAGCGACGAGCGTGGGCGGCTCACGCAGCTCATTGACGCGCATTTTACAGAAGCAATCGCAGTCGTTCGCCCGTTTGACGCCGACGCGTACGTGCTCGCGCGGCTCGAGACTGCGCGCAGTTACTGGCGCACCCGCAGCGGCCCCACGGTCGGCGTGCTGCGGATGCTCGCGCACGAGTACACGCGGATTGTGTACGTGAAACACACGCGCGCAGTCGAGAAAGCAGCGAACGAGAAGCGCAAACGGGCCGAGCTCGACGCGCACGAGCAGCGCGAGCAGCTGCGGAAGCGTCAGGCGCTCGAGGCGGAAGCGGCGCTTAAGAGCCAGATGGAAGCGATCCGGCTCAAGAAGCGCAAGCTCGTCAAGACAGGGTAGGTAGGAAGGGAGGTGAGAGTGATTGTAGTGGTTGCTGTTGTTGGATTTTTCGAATAGAGGCGGAATGTCATCTGCTACCTCGTTGCCTCATTAAGAGCCAGAGAGAGGGTGAATGAAAGACACATTAGTCGTCAAAGTCGCTGTCCGAGTCGGACGCCGCACCGGCCGTAACGCCCATCGCCTGCTCGACCTCGCTCTTCGCATTGGCGTTCACGTCGAGCGCCCCGTCGCACACGGCGCGGATCGTGCTCTTTGCGTGCGTGTACGCCATCTTGAACTGCGGGTTCGAGTTGTGCGGAATCCTAAACGATGGTAAGTACAGTCACAAGAGTTAGCCACACACGCTTGTTCGCTTGTGCGAACCTCCGATGTACCACCTACCAGGTAACGAAGAAGAGCTTGCTGGACTTGCGACCGTCGGACGTGAGGAACTCGTGGTCGTAGACAGCGTAGCGGCAGTCCGAGTCTGGCAGCGCTCGCATAAAGTCGGCGAACGAGGCGGTGGGCGGACCCGTGGCGTCCACATTGATGGCAGCGCCGTCGATCTTGAAGAGCACGAAGCGGTGCGCGCGGCGCATTTTCAGCTGCTTGAACGCGGCCGCGACTTCCGCTGTGGGCGCGATGGCGTTGGTGGGTACGTCCTCATGCGGTCGAATAGACTTGGGCACGCCCGCGGTTTTCAGGTGGGGCTCCGCCATCTCTCACTTTGTTGTTCTTGGGAGGAGCTCGCGTGCTCGTGATTGATTGATTGTGCTTCTGAGAGATGAATGCGCCTTTTGCTGCTGCCACCGACGGATCCCGAGCTTCAAGAATGAAGTCGGTGGCGAGTCGGCAGGATTCACCACCAATTGCGGTTCGTAATCCTCTCTGAACCGTCGCCGGTCGGTTCAACCTCAGGACCGTCCCGCCACTCGCTTGCAATTGGACTCGAGAAACACAGATTGTAATGGCAAATTCTACAGTAGTTTTGCAAGATATCTCTGCGAGTCAATCCACGTCTGCGTGAGTGCCCGCGCGCGCTTGAAAAGTCGTCACGTAACGCAACATGCTCCTTTATATACCGCGTGTGAAGAAGTAAGGGATGCAGTAATTCGTGTTTGGAGCTGCCCAACAAGCTCAACTTGAGTTTTGAGCTCATTTGCAAAAGTTCTCGATTAATTGAATAACCTTCATAAATCAATTTCGAGCGGTATTTAGAGACAATCTTTAGAGTTGCGCACTGGAGCTATACTGTAGTACAGTATATACCTTTCATAATCGCTATGTTTGGTAACTGTAGGTTGTTTTTCAGTTATAAGCGCGCTTCGCTCAAACCAGTGGTTCAGCGCAGCGAAGAACCAACCCAGTCGCACGCGGGTCCCGCTAATAATTGGCCAGAAAGCACTCTCCGTTTTGGATCGTTGGCGCTCGCAAGTAGTTCCGGTAAAGAAAGGTGAGCCCCGTGTGTGTGTATGTGGGCTGGGTGGGGGATCGAGGCTCCCTCCCTCCCCTCCTCGTCGTCGCCCCCGCCACCTGACAAGCTGGTCCGTCCACCGGCTGGAGGGAGGGTCGGGAGAGGACGTGCGGGTCCTCCTCCCCCCTCCTTCTGGTGGTGGTGGTGGCGAGGAACAGGGACGTTCGTTCGCCTGTGGATTCGACTGCCAGTCCGTCACACTCACACTCTGTCTTTTGCGCCGTCCCCTTCGCATCGTCGTCTCCTCTCTCCTCCCGTCAGCACACAGCAAACAAACATGTCGACGGAGGACTACACGTTCGAATCCACGGACGCCGGTGCGTCGGACACGTACCCGAGCGAAGCCGGCCAGATCCGCAAGGGTGGCTTCATCATGATCAAGGGGCACCCGTGCAAGGTATGTGGCTGAGAACCTGCGAATGTGTGGTGCGTAGGAGCGCCCCTGCCCCCTCCTATCTCTTTCCTGTAACTCACAAATCGGATTCCTGAAATGAATGACTGGCTAGGTCGTGAGCGTGTCGACCTCGAAGACCGGCAAGCACGGCCACGCCAAGTGCAACTTCACGGCGCTCGACATTTTCACGAACAAGAAGCTCGAGGACATTGTGCCGTCGACGCACACGACGTCGGTGCCGTTTGTCGCCCGCGCGGAGTACACGCTCCTCGACATTTCGGACGACGACTTTGTGACGCTCATGGACGACGGCGGTGAGACGCGTGACGACATTAAGCTCCCGACGTTCCCGGACAACTTTGCGGACGAGATCCGTGCGGACTTTGACGCGGGCAAGCAGCTCGTGGTCACGGTGCTCAAGGCGTGCGGCATTGAGCAGATCATTGCGAAGAAGGAGGACACCACCGCGGGCAACTAAGCAGCGGCGGATCGAGCGTGTCGTACGTAGTCCCCTCGACAGAGTCAGCTGTCGCTGCGTCGAGGGGACGAGCACAGAAACGAGCAGCAACGTCTAGCGGAGAGAGTGTGAAGGTGGTGTGGAGGCACAAGAAGAGAGAAGAGAGCGATGAAGTCGGGAGAGGAGCAGGGAGTCAGTCAACCTGCCAGCCAGCCTGTCAGTCAGTCAGTCTGCTGCTTCCGAACGACGCCGCAGCAGGAGTGAGTAGGAGACTGGCAGGGATGAGAGATGAAAGATCCCCAAGTGTGTCTGCTACTTTTTCGTTTGCTTGGTTGTTAGTCGCTTTGTTCTGATTCAATGCTCATTCCTTGCTCATTCGGTTTCCTCAGCAAATGGCCAGAAGGCTCAAGAGCTCCTCATGCAAGCTGTGCGCTCCTCGTCCTTCTCGAAGTATCCTGAGCTTATGGATGGTGACATTGGGTCGTGCGTGCGTCTTGATAGCGAGTCGTGTGGCTGGTGACGGGACGGATCAGCTTGAGTGAATGAACATGAGACTATGAATGCGACGACAAGGACGACAGCAGTCTGGACCACTTCGTACAGCATCTGCAAAGCCTCACATCCGCCTGTGAGCCACCGCCCCCCCAAGCGTCCCAAAAGTGAGTGAGTGGGTTGGAGCGTGCTATCAGACGCACCTTTGGGGCAAAGACGCTCCAGATGAACAGGTGGAACCGCATGAAGTACACGACGATGCTGCACAAAGCACACACAGCAGCAACAACGATCGCATCCACCGACCCACATACAGTCAGTAAAGGTTCGCAACATTGAATCGCACGGCCGCCACGCGCTGTCAGACGTACGTGTACACTGCGAACCGCAGCGTCTGGTACACAAACAGCACGAGAGCCACCACCGGCGCATCCAACGCCTGGATTGTCGGTGGCGCGTCCGGCTCGCTGCCTTGCTCTTGCGACATGGCTCCAGTCGTAAGCTGAAGCCACTGGAGCAAACTCGAGAAGACGACAAGCGGACCCGACAAGACGCTCACGAACGTCAGCGTGCCGACGAGCCACTGCGTGTAGCCGCGGAGTCCATGGAACGACTGGCTCAAGTCGATCGTCGTGACGAGGTGCGAGTTCCCAAGAGCAAAGAACGCGCACTGCGCCAGCCAGAGCGCCAACACCGCAAGCGCCACACTCCGACTACGCCCCAGCCACTGCGATTCGCGCTCGTAGAGCAGCTGGTGCACGCAGACGAGCTGCAGACAGAGCACGCTCAGTGTCGGTAGGTTCGTCTCACGCTGCAGGAGCGTCACAAGCAGCCAGAGCGCCATGTCGGCGATCTCGGTCCGCGCGTGCCGGCTGACGACCAGTAGCACGGCCAGTACGCTCACAGCCGCGTACACGGCACGGGCAAAGTCGTCGGCCGTCGCGAGCGTCGGTGCCGTGTCGTTGCCCGTCTCTGCTGTGTTGCTGTCGTTCCCAAGGTCGCGCGCGAAACGACAGCAGAGCAGGCTACACACCATCCCGACTGTGAAGCTCGTGAGTGCGAGTGCGAGTGGGAGCCCCATGGGTGCTACTGGGCGACGAGCACCTGGTGCTGCTCTTGCGACAGAGCGCGTGGAGTTGAACATGACGAGAGCGTAGATGAACGCGAAGCAGGCTTCTGATGGCAGGGCACCGGCAAAGAGCGGGCTGGTCGAGAGGATCGAGAGCGAGTCGTCATTCGCGAACGCGTTCCCCGACACCTGCGTGTCCACTTTAAGGCCGTTGAGGCGGCCAAAGTTGATCACTTGGTTGCGGCTGCGCAGTACGCGTGTGGAAACCAGCACGACTGATAACAGCACGACAGTCTTGCGTGGTAGTGCGTGCGCAGCAGAGCCTGCGACGGCCACAAGTCGCACGACACACGCGCTTAACGCAGTGGTCAGCAGGTAGAAGGCTGTCGCGTGCTCATTCTCAATCGACGAACTGGACGACAAGCTCGCGATCTGGAGTACGCTGCCCAGCAACAAAACGGCCGCCACTGGATCGCTCCATACTGACGCGCCAGCGAGACGCACGCCTCGCTCGCGGAGCTGATGGACTGCAACCCCGACACTAGCGAACAGGACGCTCAGCCCGAGTGCCACTGCGCGTCCGTTGTACTCAGAGCCGTCGCTCTCCGACAGCTTGTCTTGGAGCACAGCGCACGCGTCTCGCAGAGCGCGCACGCTCGCAGCGTCTACAGTGTCCAAAGCGTCGTCTGTGCTGCCGACAAACTGTCGAATCGTGTCGAGCGTCGCCACGTACTCGGCGTCCAAGTCTGCGAGTGCTGCCGCGTGGAACTTGACGACCGCCAAGCGGTGGAGCTGCTCAAAGTTCTGCAGCAGACTCTGGACGTAGTGGCGGCTCGGCTCCGATACGGTTTCAACAGCCGACGACGCTTGCACGACTTCGTCGATCAGGAGCCCTGTGCTGAACGGTGGGATACGGACGCCGAGCACGGATGCGATCGTCGGCACGAGGTCTACTTGCAGGCGTCGCTGTCGGTACGCGCGCGTCCCAGCTGCGTCCAACCGGCGGCCGTCGCCACGTAGAAAGAGCAGTACGGCCGACGCTTCTTCGACCGTCGCACCGCCGTGGTTCCCGCTCTCCGACATGCCGTGATCACTGCACAGCAGCACGAGCGACGGCCGTGCTGACGCGTTCTGGGCTTGCCGAAGCGCGTCCTGTGCTGCTACAGACGCGTGCACACGGTGGACGACTGCGTCCATCTCGCGTAGTTTGTCGGCCATGAGTGGCGACCGCGGACCGCGCAAATGGCCGACGTGGTCGAGTCCGAGGTAGTGCAGCACGAGCACGTCCCAGTCGCGGCTGGACGGGCTCGCCATCGTTGGGTCGAGCTCCTGGTCGAGATGGCGCGTGACGTTCGTGTCCACCTCGACTGTGTCGCGTGTGAAGAAGCCTGACGCCCCGTCTGCGCGCACGAACGCAGCTGGGAAGAGCTTGAGCCACGTGTCGTCGCCGTAAAAGACGAGACGGCGACCACTCGCACTTAAGAGAGCGACGAGGTTCTCTTCGTCTAGCGCTGCCGAGTTAAAGTTCTTGAGGATGTCGATGAACGCTGGCGCTTTCCCAGTGACCAGCGCCTTGAGTCGCGGCATTGTCACTACGTGGGGGTTGTAACAAGAGCAGCGAGTGTCACTAATCTGAGAGCGATCTACACACGACAGTCAGGAAGGAGGAAGCAGCCGGGAGCACGCGCACCAGTTGGGACGCTCGCGTGTGCGAGGAACCCGAGTGCTTCTCCAGACTCGACGAGGCCGCGCGTGTACGCCATGTGGACGCTCAGCTCTCCAGCGACTGGCGGCGCGGCGTCTCCGTACAGTGCCGCACTTCCGAGCACCATGTCGGCTCGGAGTGCGTCAATGAGCACAATCACGAGGCGGTCGTACAGTGGCGGGAGTGGCGAATGACGGGGTGGCTCCGAGCGAGTAGCTGGCGAGGTTGCGGTGGATGCAGACGGCGCCACGAAGGGCGAGAGCACTTCATGGAGGCGCAGCAGCCCACCAGCGCAAATGTACACGCCGAGCAGCGCTGCCACACACAGCGCTGTTGTGACGCGGCGGAGAGTCATTCGTGGCTCGAGCGAACGGATAGAGCGTACGCGCTGCGCTGCCGTTCGTCAGCGCTCGCTGGAGCTCCGCGGCGTGGGTGTTGACTCAAGCAAAACGTAATTTTTTATAAAAAGCAAACACTTATTCAAATACAGACATCTCTCTCATTATGTCACCCCCAAATATGAGAGTTTTTCCAATGAGTCTGAGAGGCATTAAAAACAGAGGATTGGCAGTCTCCTGAACTCAATTCAAAAGCTGGTGCGTTGTTGGCGCACTTGTACACAGATGCCGCCTCGCCGGGTACGCGGCGGCTCACAATGGCATGCCTCTTTTGGAACTTTGTGAGCCACCCCGATGAAAAGTTCATGTCCGTGGGCCGTGCCGCTTCCGCTGGCTCTGCTGTCAGCAGGAGCGCGCGCCGCAATTTGACTGCTTTAGCGCAGATTGCACCGCCAGTCACTACTGGAAGCTGGTAGAGCTCGCACTTTCCCACCCATGAGACGAGCGCCGGCTCGAGGCGGTCTGACGCCACACGCTGTAACGTCTTGCACGACGATCGCGCGCCATCGTCGTCAGCCTTCAGCAACTGGGAGATGGTGCGGCTGTTCGGCGCGATAGGAAGGCGGAAGGTCTTTGCCGCCCACGCAGCGAGCTCTCGCCGAGTCAGGTGAGAGTGCGAGTGGTGGAACATGCGCAATTCCTGCTTTTGGGCGCGCGTCAGGCGTGCACACTTGGTTGGTTGCGGCATCGCCTGAAATGCGAGAAGCGCGCCAAAATTGCCTTTACACGGTGATTGATCAATTCTTAGAGTGTCTAAATTACGACGAGGGGACATAATGGGAGAGATGACTGTACCGAAAAACCTATGTTCTATCCGACGCTGGCTCGTTTCCGACAGTCGATTTTCAATTCATTTTTTCACAGCTGACAAAATAGAATAAACATAAGTCGTATCGGACAAGTAAGGATGACGACAACCAATGCTAAATCGTTGGACAAGAGAGCTCCTCAACCCCAACAGCCAGACGCGCACACACTTATAGAATGCCTCGTGGACGACTACCGTCTGCATCTACCGGCAGGCGGCCAAGAATGTATGTACGTGACGTGCCAACACACGCGTTCCGACTCGCCGTCGTCGACTTTTTCTTGTCAAGCGACATGGCTACGACTCTAGACCGCTTCTTTCCTGGCTCAAACGGCACTGCTCGTGAGACGAAGCGGAAGAGCATTCACCTGTGGCCCACGAGACGCGACGAGCTCGTCAAACTGTGCTCGCAGGTTGGGACTAGAGAGCAACGGCGCGATCGAGAGAGCGGCACAGGGACAACGCTGCCGCGTGATGCAGAGCACGAGCTGCTGAAGTGGATCAACTGCTGCCGCGCCGAAGGCGCTCCGGTTTCTGCGCAAATGCTCCAGCGATGGGCACTTCTCGTAGCGCGCGACATCGGCGCTCCGTCGACTTTTTCTGCTTCTTGGTGCTGGCGGCAAAGCTTTTTTCGCGGATACAAGCTTGCGTTCCGGGCGAAAACGCGCCAGGGACAGATCTCGCCAGACAACGCAGCGGCTCGAGCGACACGATTTGCGTCAGAGATCCAGCAGCGCATGGTGGAACACGACGTTGACGTGGTCTTCAATGCAGACCAGACACCAGTTTACTTCGAGCACATACCAACGAAAACAGTCGCAGGGAGGGGCGTCCAAACAGTGTGGGTGAGATCGGCTGGGAAAAGCAAAGAGCACATCTCCTGCATGCTACTTGGCGACTCTCACGGCAACAAATACGAGCCGTCCCTTGTGATGAAGAGCGCGGCAGCAACCAAGGCGACCATGGACCAAGAGAACAAGCGCAAAAGGCACGGCTTCGGACGACGTCTCTGGGGCTCGATTGATGCTCTTCAAGCTCGGCACGGTGTCCAGATCTACGGAAACGCCAGTGCATGGTGGGATAGTAGCGTTTCTGTTCGCTTTCTCGACTACCACTTCGGCGATCGCGAAGGACGCGAGGTCCCGCCAGTTTTTCTCCTATGGGATGATTTCTCCGCCCAATGGACGCCGATCACCGTCGCGCGCGCCAAAGAGCTCAACGTCGAGCTCTGCGAGTTCCGGCGGGCTATACCAGCGTCTGCCAGCCTGTCGACATTGCTTAGAACGCGCCGCTCAAGCAGCGGCTTCGGGTGCGCTGGGTGGAGATGCTCCACGAGCAACTCGACGCACACAGCGACGGCGACGTTGCCTTCCGGCTCACGCCACCAAAACGCGACAACGTAGTTCAATGAGTGAGTGAGGCATGGAGTGATTTGGCAGGGGGTACAATTGCGGCGGGGTTCTCTCCTATCCTGGCGCCTAGTGCTCTGTCTCTCTCCGGCGAGGAGTGTATCAACGCTCTAGCCAGGCGTCTCGAGCCGGCACATGTCAGTGAAGCATCGTTGCCATCGCAACTTCGAAGCAAGACGTAGTTGACCAACTTTTTGAAGTGACAGTGTAAAAATGAGTGTTAGTTTTCAAACTTTGTGCATTCGAAGTTCAGATATGAATAGTATCATGCAATGCGGCTTACCTTTTGTATGTGCGGAGCATTAACGGGGATCGAACCCGCGACAACCCTGCTCGCTTTCGCGCCCTCAATAGGCCCATAACCGCTCGGACCGTCAGTACATACAATTCGCACGTGTATTTGGCAGATATAGATTTTTGTATGATGTACATTAAGTTTTGGAGTTTCTTTTTTCGTGTGCACATGGCTGTCGGATAGAACATTGGTTTTACGGTAACGACGAAACGCAGCGCCCGACACTTCGCAACGCCCACTTGGATCAACTGATTTTGTTGATTGCTTTCTGGGCCTGTGATTGGATGAATAAAAAAGGCAGTTTCGCTTTTTTCTCCATCCCAATCAATACCATGCACTCAAAAAACTATTGAACAAAGTAAGAATTGATTATTCGCGAGAAGTAGCTTTGTTTTACTATTGTTATTTTCCTAACATTTTCCATGCTCCTCCATTAAATCTATCTCAACTAAAGTCAAAACGTACTTTAAAATTTTACCTCACGTTCATTGGTTGGAATGAGCACAATGATTTTGCGCTTCTCTTGTCCCCACTGGGTAATTTCACTATGTGGTTGATGTTGAATGGGTGGGCGTTGGGAATGGTCGTTATCTGTAGTGCAGTACACACTGCAACAAGGGATTGGAAATACAGTACAGGTACTGTGTATGGGAGGATATCCTCATTCTCCCAATTTGGCCAAACAAAAGTGCTACAAGATAAATCTTGGAGCACTTTTTCCGGTTTTGATTGGCCAAATCTTGAGATTTGGCCAAACATAACCGGAAATCTATTTTATCTGCCAATCATTGAGGAGAATTTATTTGTTTCCCGGAACTTGTTCCAATAATGTTTTGTTGGAATCAATTCAATATATTTGACATTCAATACATTGTTTCATATTAAAAAGCACTAAAAATATCATCTTTACTCCAATAGAATCCAGAACTGTACTACTAATGTACCACAATCCACCCCACTCCACTCGTCTCCCTCCTCCCGCTCTCATGTCTCCCTCTCTTCTCCTCGACTCAAACTGCGGCGCAAAATGTCGTCCTTTGCTGCACTTCTACCCGTCAACAGCCAGCGCGTGCGTGCTGCAGCAATCAAGGCGTTCGAGATGTTCCTTCGCGAGAAACGCATCACTTTGGAGGGGGCACGCGCATGCATTGCAGGTGGCGCGTCGGGAAAGAGCCTCTCCGTCATCCTAGACAAGTATGGCATGCATTTGGTAACGAAGGACGGGCGACATGGGAAGGCGCTGTCGAGAGGCACTGTGCTCTCCTACTTCGGCCAGGTAAAGAACTGGCTGGTCGACGAGTTTCAGTGCCAGCTCAGGTCATTGCCCGCCGCCACCAGAAGATGCAATCAATCATCGACCGCATATGCGCGAAGCGCCCAAGCGAGGGCACAGAACGACGCGCTCCACCATGCACGGAACCAGACCTCCGCAGTCTGGTCAAGGTTTTCTACTCCAGTGCGACATCCCCCACCGAGAACCTAGACGGAGCGCTTTTGTGCTTCGTGTGGTATCTATATGGGCGCAATAGCGACGCTGAGCAGATGGAGAAGAATCGAGTGTGCGTTTACGATGGGTGAGCAGCAACGTAGAAATTGTGTATGATTGACAATGTGAGCTGTATTATGCTGCAGTGACTATCTGTGCTGTGGGATGTGCATTGCGAAAGTGACGTAATGCTCATGTATACATGCGCAACAGGCGGTTTGCTCTTTATTAAGTTAAAACGCGTGAAGACGGCCACAACGTAAGGCATGTCCGCCTTCATGGACCCGGTCGACATGTTGTCGTTTCCTGTTCACGCGCTTGCCGTCGCCTCCGTCATGCAGCAAGATTCGAGCCCACGAATCTCCCCTCAGTGCCCGACAGCGACAGCGGAAACGAGCGTCGGCGGCAACGACGAAGACGAGCGTACGCTGCTGGAGCAGCTCGCCGGCGGCAGCGATGAGGACGGAGCCGAAGCGGCACCGACGGCGGCAGCTCGAGCTTCCGCGAGACCTGGGACGCATGCCTACATCAAGCGCGTGCTGGCCGCCCCAGCCAAGTACGCGCAAGCCAACAAGATACCGCTTTCACGCGGGCTGACCTCGCATTTGTTTAGTCGTGGACTAGCCATGCACGTAAACGCGGACAGCCGAATCAGCCCCCAGTGGGTTGTGAAGCGTGGAGGGTGGAACATGGAGCGTGTGAGTAAAGCGTTCTCTTACATGCTCAGCACAACCCACGAAGATCAGCGTGTCACGCAACAACTGAGCGGGTGGGAACCAGAAGCAGATGCGCACTTACCGTCGCTGTCACCCATTAGAACTAAAAGCCAGATACTGAGCAACATCCGGGATTCGATGTGTTCAGTTGTTCTCCCCATCTGTCATGGGATTTGTCTGAGTTGATTGTAGCGGACCAAGCAAATGCCATGAACGACAACAGCATCTGCATCTGCTGATCTTCCCCACTTTTGTCAGCCTCCAACCAGCTATCCAATCTTAAACAAACCTCTACGCTCAAAAGCAAACAACACGCACATTCACCAATTCACCTGGCCCACCGCAAGCACCTCTAAACCCCACTGCAGTCCGCAATGCCCCACCACCAACCGTCCGAGCACGATCACGTTCTTGGGGTCTTGGAGCTCCTTGGCCAGCGCGCCGCTGGCCGCCAAGAAGAGCTCAGTCAATACGCCTCGACTGTCGCCCCCGACAACGACTTCGAGACGTCACCATGCCCGATTTACGACCGGGTTTACACCCACGGTGGCGCCGACGCCGTCCGAACCATGACAAACGTTTCGCCGCGGGAGTTTGGTGCTTTGTGGTCGCAGCTGAGCGATCGCATGACTAGAAGCTGGAACGTTGGACGTGGGAAGCGGTCCCAGTACGGCGCCAAGGAGGTGTTCTTCATGCTTCTTGTCGTTCTAAAGAACGGCGGAATGTGGGATACTCTCGCTAGGACTTTTAGCATCCCGGCACCGACGTTCATCCTGACCATCACCAAGTATCTACGTGTCGCGGCGCCGAAGCTCTACCAGGACCACGTCTTTGAGAGGTCGAAAACAGAGGCGATACGCATGCTCGTGACGTCCGGATGCCCCTTTCGCAACTTCCCCAGTGCTCTGTACGCCACGGACGTGACGTTCCAGCAGTGCAACCGACCAGTCGGCAACAATGGCGAAAAAACCCGTTCTACAGCGGCAAGCACCACCTGCACGGGCTCAAGATCGAAGTATCCGTGAACCCGCGAGGGTTAGCGCTGAACTGCTCGGACCACGCTCGGGGAAGCGTCGCCGACATCCAGGGCTTTCGAGACAACATCGGCTTTCACGAGCAGATGCGTGTGAAAACGGAAAGTGACGAGAGAATTCAGGACGATGGGCCGTTGGCGAGCGAGTGCCCAAGCGAGCTGGCCATTCTCGTTGACAAAGCGTACCAAGGTCTAGCTCACCACCTCCGCGCAATTCACCCGAAGAAAGCGGCACCAAGCCGGCGCCTGACAGCAGACGAAGAGCGAGAGAGTAATCGTATTTCGAGCGATAGAGTAGTGGTAGAGAACTTTTTTGGGCGGCTGAGTGTGCTGTGGAGAATCTGCTCTGGCAAGTACCTATGGGGCACGACCTGTACGACGATGTCGAGCAGACCTGTGTTGGTCTGACGAATGCGCACATCGCGCACCATCCGCTTCGCGACACAGAGGGAGACGACTACCACAGGCACGTGAATCGACTGATTCATATTGGGACGGAAACGGAGAGACACCGCAGCCTAACTCAAGAAAACTACAGACGCCGAAAGCGCCGCCGCAACCAAGTGGGTGTCGACGATCTGCCAGGACATGAGTAGCTTGAGAAGAGCTAGCCTTTTTGCATTTCCATCTTCGACATACCACTTTGCTCGATCCATCTCCATTTGTTTGGTGTTGCCCAATAAGTATAGACATCTTGAACCTGCTCATCCAAATGACAAAATGGCTGGAATCTCATAACATCCCCAGTGACAGAGAACTTACTCGATTGTTGCTTTTGAGATCTGTTGATGCCACTGTCCGCGAGCACATTAACAAACTCCAGAAAACGCTGTTGTCGTCGGTATCCGGGTTCGAGCTCGGCGAGTGGGACCTGGATGACCAAGTATGGCTAGTTATAATGGCTGCGTGTATAGCTCCACTACCCTGAGATGCAGTGCCTCCAACCCGACTCGCTGTACATCGTCCGGATTCGTTGCGCTCTATACGCCCCACTCGTGAACGATTCCAAGATGCTGCCATGGCTGTGTGGTGTCTGAGCTTCCCTCGATCCGGTACAGACACCGCACCACTCCCGACCAACGACAAAGTCAATAGGCTTCTTGCGCTGGTATCTGTTCAAGCAGACCAGATCGCGCGTTTAATCGCTCAGCAACATCGCAGTGAGGAGCGTCTACAGCGACTTGAGGCCAAGCAGCAAGATGCTGACGCACCTTTCCAGCAGCAGCAGCAGAACGAGGATGCCGTCCAGAGCCAGCCGGAGGTCCCGTCCACCAAGCGTCGCAAGAAGCTGCCTCCACATACTCTCCTGTCGCTTTGGTTCGAGTGGTCACTGCTGCTCGAAGAATGTACGACCAGCACGAGATTAGCAAAATGCGCGTTCACGAGACTTCCCATGCCGGGGTGTACATGATGATGTTTCAACCAAACGGCTTTGTGGTCGATCTGGCGTCGCCAACATTCAAGAGCGATGTGCACACTTACGGAGAGCTGACACAAGTCAACGTACTGAGCTTTGGAAAGCAGAACGGACCTCACGCGACCGCCGCTGGGTCGGTTGTCAAAGTTCTGCGCGGTCACCTGCCGGTCGACGGCCTGGACTTCTACATGCACAGGTACAGGCGCTTGCGCGAGCAAGGACGGGTCAGCGACTCTACCCTATCCTCTAGACTGCCAAGGTTTATGAACGTGTACACGATTTGCGCACAATGTACTTAACTCCCCATTCCCCAAGGCTGGTCGGATCTACATTTTGAAACTTTCGCATGTAGCTACAACATGCAAAATTAGAATCTATACGAGGAATTTGTATTGCCTCGATCAAGTACGACGCCTGCGCTTGAAAAACGCGACAAGCCATTTTCTGTAGTGCCCAGTTGTTGTTCCCAGTTGCAAACATGTGAGCCTTTGCGCGTTGTAAATGATCCAAAATGGCAAGTTTTTGATTTTTTTCATGTTGTACGCACAACAAAAGCAAAATGGCCCGGCTAGCAAGTGTCCCGCTCCGAGCCACTCAATCGGTGGTGTCATCAAGTGAAACGACACACTTCAGGCCAGTTATCAGACTAACAGTACTAATAGAAGTTCGTGGCAAAGACAAGTGTACTGACTTTAGAAACATTAGACACGCTCGATCCGCACACTCATTACTCACTCATCAAATGCTGACTCGAAATCGTTCGAGTCGGCCACATTCTCGCGAGCCTCGATCACGCATGATTTCTCGCAGTCGAACGCACTCTCGGAGAAGTCTTCAACATTCTTGCACACTGCTCTTCGTCTGTCCGTGGCGCCATTGCCGTGCTTGCCTCCACCACGCCGCATGTGCGTGCACGACTAGTTGTTCGCGAGTGCTCGTCCCAGACACTGTATCTGAGTCTACTGGCAGTCACGTTACTCCTTGAGCTTGTGTTGCCCCGACGCGGACTGAAACAGGCAAGTGCGCTGCTCGTAATGCACAGTTGTCGGTAAAGCAGCCGCGAGGATGGTTGAACGACGTGTTGATTTGGTTGGCGACCTTCGCGTTGTTCACGCTGCCGCGCCGCCTGTGGAGCACATGGTTATGGTCCTGTACAGCTGCTGTTGGATCGCTATTTCTGTCCTCAGACACACTACCAGTTATTTTTGCTTCCAGTACCAGATATCATCTAGCATGTAGCATATACAACATGCAACCTGCAACATATTAGCTGTTACAACATGTTCGTAAACATGCAACCTGCAACATATAGTCTGTTACAACATGTTAGCAATATACACCATGCAACCTGCAACATATAGTCTGTTACAACATGTTAGCCAAAAAATGTTGTGCTCCATGGGCAGTCGCGTGGACTATATGGCAGTTGGCTTGACGAACGGCATTCATACACGCACAGCATCGTATAGTTTGACATGCATAGCCCACTGAACACCCATTCGCCAGCGTGTATGCCATACAGTCTGTCGTACGTTATGAGCGAGCTCCATAAGCGCCTCAGCGCTTGAGCGCTTACATAGTTACGTGGTTGACGTCACCACAGTTGTGCACATACTTGGTCCTGTGGTTTGTGTGTTTTTGCCGTGTTCCCACGCATTAGTCCACCTGCCTTCCTCTTCCTCGCTGCATACGGTATCGTGTTTGCCCCCTACCGCTAACCCTTGAACCTGGTGGGCATCGCACTCTCTCGCTCACGGGCGCTGACATCGACTTGAGCTTTCGCAGCTGCAACTGTGAGAGCACTTTCTCCTTCTGGTTTGCCGACGGTGCTCACGGTGTCTTCCATACCAGCTTTCCCTTTCCCCAACCTGATATGTTGTATGTACAACATCGTATGTTCCCAGCATGTTGTACAAACTACATGGGACATCCGCGGACACACCTCGGCTCTCTGTCGTCGTCGGATCGATCGCTCCAATCGTGTCCGTTGCTTCTACGATGGCTGAAGCCGTCACTACTCGTGCCGCCACCACCTAATCGCTTCTCGTGTCCGCCTGCATGTCTGTTCTGCTCGCAGTCGTCACACGAGCCATCTTGTGGACGGTTTTGCGCGTGCTCTCGTCTTACGTTCCCCATTGCACATGTTCGCGCGTCTCGTAGTCGCAACCGTGTTCTCCATCTCGCGCATCGCTTTCACGTCGACGTACGCCGCGCCCACGCCGAATGTCTGCGCCACCAGAACATGCAGTTCAAACATCTCATAAGCAACACGCGTGAAATCAATTTGCCGCATCTGTGCGATCAGCACGTACCGTTCTCCCTCACCCGTCGCGCCAAATCTGCCGCCAACACCATTCTCGTGAATCTTGTGCTCTTCGTCGCAGCGTGCGAGTGCGTGTTCAGGGGCAATTTCTCAAATGGCAGCAACCAGGAAAATATGAAGGGTTGAAACGGTTTGTGCATTTTTCTCACGCATCCTTCTCGTTCCCTCTAATCTTTTTTACACACTGCCATACCTAACCCATTGCATTTGGAGAGAATTGTTGATGTGGCCGTTTTTGTACAAAATCGCGTTTGACTTGAATTTCTAGCATGTTGGCCGGTACACCATTGGGGAATGGGGGGGGGTTAATCCATTCGTTATCGTTCGAGCGCCGACGTCGTCGCAAAATTGGCCACCGCCAAAGTCGCCTGCGCTCGCCCGAGATCGTCGGCGCACGTCTGAGGTCAGCAGCGCTCGCTCGTGGTTCGCACTGCTTAATCGAAGCTCGTCCGTGATCGTGCGCGGTGTATCGTCGGTGTCGGCGGTGCTCTTTCGTGGTCGGCGCCGCTTGTCTGTTACTGTGGTGTGTGTATGCGGTGTTTTTTGTGTGGGTGGACCTGTCAGAATTACTGTTCTGCTCCTTGGTGTCTGCGCAGAGGATGACCACCAGCCGTCAGGCTGGACGGCGAACGAGAAGACGATTAGGTGAGAAGACTTGGGCTCCACGTGGTAAGTGTGGTATTGAGGATGGAAAGCCCGAAGGCACAAAACCACCCTCTCCGTGCTGTGGTCGACTTATGTCGCCACTGCACCACCATGCATGCACGACGAGCTTTCTCGCCCTTCGATATGAAAGTCACTAACAAACTCCTTCTCCCTCACTCACGTGATCGTCTGACCTCGCGATCACATCAAGCTTACGTCGAGTCTCTCGACGTCATCAGGCCAGCGCCAAGCGCCGAGCCTCGTCGAGACCCGATCAGACTCACGATCTCTTCTTTGCATTTGGATGGTGGACGCAGCAGTTGGTGCTCTTTTGGAAATCTGGAATTGCACAGAACGTTCGAATGTTCGCACACTCACTCACTGGACTTTTCATTTTGGAACCAAAGTCGGAATCTTGTTTGCTTTGGGACCTGCATGGCATGGTGTGGGTTAACGAGATGTATGCATTGAGGATAGACGCCTTCCAAATGATTGTCATATTGGACCATTAGCATTTCATGTTGTACATGTACTACTCTGTTTCAGGATTTGAGTAACATTTCTAAAAATTGATGTGCGCATTTTGCCAGTTCTTGACCGATTTTGATTCGAAAAACTGGCTCAGATCGACACGACGGAGAGGGATCGAACAGTGTGCGTGACAACGAGCGAGCAGCTAATGACAAGATGCAGAGATAATTTTTTGATGTGAAAATGACCCAATTGCTGTTCAGATTATGCACTCTGGCGACTTTTCTCTGTTCAAATCACTTTTTTCGAGCAAAGCACATCTGAGTTCATACTTAAACAAGTTTAACATGTGGATCATATTTTGAAACAATGCCGTGCCTGCAGCCCGGGGAGGCTCTGGAATTGGGTTGGTTGGTTCAATATGTTTAGGTCCTTCGGTAGAGGACAAAAACCGGGTACTCAGCAGA
>JAASGD010000092.1:0-38949 GCA_023334115.1 Globisporangium megalacanthum
GCCGTGATCGCTTTCATGGTAGTCCGTGAGCTCGTCGCGGTCCTCGTCGCCGCAAGTGCCGTCGTCTTCCATCGGGCCGGACGATTTGAGAGTGCGTCCGTGAACCACTAAAACCAAATTACCTCTTTTACCTCATACAGAGACAAAAACAGGCTGATCGATTCGTGGAGGAAATTAGTGGACCCTTCTATCCCGGGTTTTACAGTAAGCACACACGTTCGCTCGACGTTGGGACGCACGCAGCTCAACAGTTTAACAAGCGGAGCCATCCACTGATGTTGGTGTCCTGCAAGGCGAAATAGTATCGAGGGTGACTGCCTCCTTCTGACTCCATCCTGACACGATCGAACACCTGGCGCAACACTCACCACTCGACACACGATAAAGAACACAGGACTCCAGTCTAAAGGCGACCAAACGGCACTATAGTAGACCAGATAGAACCAACGACAGTAGCCATGTGAAGCAACGCGACATACTTCCGCGTTCAGAACGCTCGATCGGTTCTTCTAGCCCACGTTCACACGTTTCCACCACCACCATTCACTATGGCTGCGATCCAAGCTGCTGTCGTTCTGCACGGTCCAAGACGTCGAGACAGAACTCCGACACGCGCGCTTGGACAAGCAGCCGCTGGATGAGCGTCCGCACCTCCACATCCGACGACGTGATGCACGCACAAAGCGCTGGGAAGAGCTCGAGCACCCGTCGCGTCCCCATTTCCACCTCCGTCACGCTCGTGAGTAAGATCACGACCCGCTCTCGGGCCGCTGTCAGCGGAACCGCTACACTGTCGCCATGGGCTCCAGGCCTGTTGGTGTTGTCGATCGTCGCGCTCGTTCCATGCTCCAGTGCTGCAAAGCTGTGCAGTGCGGTGCTCGCACACGTGACGAGCTTGAGCTGTGCGAGTCGCGACAGCTCGGCGTCGCCACGCTGGATGCTCAGTGTCGCGAGCTGGCGCACACAGCACTTAATAAACGGCTTGTTGTGCTTGGGCGCGTCGACGCCCGAGCAGAGGAGACCAAGGAGTTCGCTGGTAAACTCGTCGTACTGGTCGCGTCCGACCGTGTCTTTCAGTGTCGTGTCGCTGCTGAGCAGCGCAATCACACTGTCGACAACGCACTCGAGCACGCTCAACACGAGCGCTTCGTCCTCTTCGCTCTGCACGTACGACGGGAACGTGCCGGCGCCTGGCTGGAGAAACAGGTTGATCGTCGCGAGCAGCGGCTGCCAGCACGCTTGGCGCAAACGCACAGCGGCGAGGCCGTGCGACACGAGCACGAGCAGGACGCGGAGTGCGTGCTTCCAGAGCTCGCCTGCGACTTTTTGTGCGGCCGACAGCGGCTTACTGGGCGACGACGACGACAGCTCTGAAGACGACGACGCGTCGGTGAGCGACAGCACATCGGCGCTGTCGGCTTTCAAGAACGGTTGGATGCAAAAGAGGACTTCGAGGAACCGGTCGCCACGTGCATGGACCGACACGCTCGCGTACAGCTTCGCGAGCGCTGTGAGCGCGTGTCGCGTAAAGAACACGAGCCGGAGCGTCGACGCGGCACGCACGTACGCAACGAGCTGGTCGAGGACCTTCGCGTGCACCGCCGGGTGCGACGCAAACGACCCGCACTCTTCAAACGCGTTCAGCACGCGCGACTGGAGACTGTTGGTCGTGATGTTGGCAATCGCTTTCGCTTTCGCGTCGGCACCTGGACGCAAGACGTGGCGACGGAGCAGGTCGTCCAAGACGTCGAGGAGCGTCGTCACGTTCGCCACGTCCTTGAACTCGTGCTCACGCGCTTGGCCGTAGAGCGTCACGAGCACGAGCACGACGGCGCTCGCAATCTCCTGTTCGTCGTCTTCTTTCCACACGCTCTTGTTGCCGCTACTCCGGTCAGCGCACAGCCGCACGAGCTGTGCGAACGCCGCTGCCCACAGTGCAGGGTCCCGCACGACTGGAAGCGCGGGTGGTACAGTGCTTGGCCGCTTTGTACTCACAGGCGGCCCTGGCGACGCGACCAACGCACCGCCAACGACACGCATGCCGGCTCCTGCCCGCACCGGCTGCGACTGGGCGATCTGGTCAAAGTCGCCGGCTGACGACACTTGCAGCAACGTCTGCAGCGTAATCACAGCTGCGAGCGCGACTTCTTTCGCACGACCAGGGCCGGCGTAGCGAGCGACGTGGGTGAGCAGCTGGCGCCACACGGCCGCGACCCACGCGGTGTGTGGCAGCAAGTACTGCCAGTTTGTCTGGAGCACACGGCTGATGCCCGTGAGCAGGAGCACGCGCGACTCGTCCCACTGCTTCTCGACATTGTCGCGCGAGTGGTGCATCACGTACCCGACGGCTCCGCTTGTCGCTGACGTTGATGTTGTCGCGTCCGACATTCGGCGTTTGTCGTCGTTTAGCTTGGTCGCGAGTGGGAGGATCGTCGCGTCGATGAACACCTGCCAGTCGTCGAGTCCAAACTGGGCGCCGTACGTGACCGCCGAGCCAAAGAGCGTGTTGATTGCCGAGTTGCGCACTTCGCTGCGTTCGTCAAGCGCGACAAGCGAGAGCTCTGCGAACGCACAGACCCAGAGCGTACTGTCGCGCTGCTGCTGCGCACGCTTCTGTGGCTCAGCACCCGGTGCGTCCAGCAACGCACGGGCACTCGCGCTCTTTTGCTTGCCAATAATGTCGGCGACACTCCAGAGCTCGTTCACCGCAGTGAGGCTAATGTTCACGTCCTTGGCACAGCACGCAAAGCGGCCAATGCACCGCACACAGTCGGGCAAGTACTGTTTCGGCAAGGCGACGAGCAGATCGTCGACGACAAGGCGGAGACACTTGAACGCACTCACTTGCGTCTTGGCGTCGCCGAGTTCGCCAGCTTCTTGGAGCGCACCGAGGACGAGCGGCCAGCCGGCGTGGATTAAGTGGCCGCACGCATTGAGCAAGTCGAGGACGCCAACGAGAGCGCGGTCCTTCATGTCAGACCGTACGAGCGCTGCGAGTGGCACAAAGAGCTCTTCTTGGTCAAACACGTGTGGCGCCGACGGGTTCGCACGTGCGTACGCTTCGACTTCAGCCGCGTTGCCCTGGCTCGGCGCTTTCGACGTGGGCGAGAGGCTGTTGACAACGTTCAAGAGCGCCGCTTGCATGAGCTGGAGGATGTTGTCGGTCGTAAAGACTTGAAACTGGTGGAGCTGCGGGAACTGGAGCGGCGACACGCACGTGCTCATGAGCACAAGCTCTTTCATGACCTCTTCAAAGCATCGCTTGCTGCTCGACGCGAGCTGCGTGAGCATCCGGAGCGCAAAGCACGGCATGAACGAGCCCGAGCCTGTGAGCCCGACGCCCAAGTAGTTCTGGTAGATCTTCATGTGGTGGCTGTTTGGCAACACTGTCGGCACGGTGTCGCTTGTCGTCGTTGTCGTGTCGGCTCCTGTCCCAGGACGATGCAACTCGGCTGTGGCCGTTGGCAGCGGCAGACCGACCTGGTCCCAGCACACTTTACGGACAGCACCAAGGAGCTTCCGGAGCGCACTGCTGCTGAGCTTCAAAGCGTCGCGAAAGAACTCGACGATCGAGTTCCCGAGCATCACGAGCTGCTGCTCGACGTCTTCGTCTTCGACACGGAACGCACTGATGCGGTACGTCTTGGTCGGAATCTTGTTCTGTCCATTCTTCGTCTTGGGGTCCGTGAGCCCAACGACAATCTCAAAGCCTTCGAGAAGCGCACACCACTCGAGCTCCGTGAGCTCTTCTTCCATAATGTGCGCGGCTGCAAAGAGCGCTTTCATCGCGTGCACTTCACGCCACGTAATCACGACCACGCAGCTCTCGCCGTCGTCGCTTACGCTGTCGTCGTTCAAGTCCGACGACGCAGTCGACGTGGACGCCGACAGTGTCGACACTGTTCCAGACGACGCCGCGCCCGAGACGACAGACTGCGTCTTTGCGTTCGTGCTCTTGATCCCGTCTGGAAGCGGGAACGAGAACGCACAGAGGGCTTTCAAGCACGCCATCACGACGTCGTCCATCCGACGCGCCGAGTCGCCGAGTCGCGACGCCTGGGCTTCGACGTTCGCACGCAGTCGGGACGCAGTCGTCGCGAGCACGTGGAACGCTTTGAGCGCCATTGTCACGAGCTCGACTTCGCGACAGTAGCGCAGCATACACGTCGCGGCGTGGACGACAAACGGCGCGATCCGAGCGACACACGCAGTCGCGAGTGCGTCGCTTGCAACGGCGTCTTCTGTCGCCCGCGAGAGCTCAAAGACCGACGCGACGAGGTTACTCTGGCACGTGAACGCGACACGGAGTGCGCTAAAGAACGGCTGGAGCGCTGGCGTATCCTGGTCGTTCAAGAGCTCGAGGCCAGACCGGGGCGTGACGAGTGCGTCCGTGCCGACAGCTTTAAAGTCTGCCGGCGGGGATGTTGTGACGACCGACGCGACCGTGCGGGCGATGCTCAGCACGACCGGCTCAGTGTGCGGGATCAGCGCTGCGACCATCGTCGCTTCGACGCACAGACGGTTGAGTACTTCGAGTGCGAGCAGCACTGGCCACGTCACGAAGCTGCTTCCCGTGTTGTTTGCGCCACTCGCGCTCGTCGACGTGCTCGTCGTGCTGGCGCCGCCATTCCCACTGCTAGTGTGGCTGCTCAAGAACGTCTTGACGTCCTGGGCCGTGAGCTTCGCGTGGCTCGGGGACTTGGCGCTCACTGGCTGGTAGTACGCACCGGTCGCGACGATCTCGACCAAGCTCCGGACGATCACTGTGCACTCGTCCGCGAGCACGTCACTAAAGTGGCACAAGACGATGCTCGCGAGCCGCATGACGCGCACGAGCAGCGGGAAGAACGGCGTGTGGGCGCCACTGCTGCTGCTGCTGGCGCTACTACTCGACGTGGCGCTCGAGACGCCACTGGACGCACTGGTCGCGCCGGCGTGCTTGTCGACGCACGCCGTCTCGAGCGCCGACTGGACGAGCGAACACACGTGCTGCTTGAGCACGCCGTGGAACTCGACGTCCGCTCGAAAGAGCTCAAAGTGGCTGCTCAAGATCGTCTCGAGGAGCTCGACACCGAGCGCTGCGCTCATGGGCGACGTCGCTGTGCGCTTGAGCCACACGCCGCTCTCTTCACGGCTCATGAAGCAGAGCTCTTGGAACACGAGCACGCCCACGCGTTTCGCTTCGACGCTCTTGTGCACTTTCCCAAACGCGAGCGACACGACTTGGCGGATCGTCATGGCCGCTGTGTTGCCCACGACGGAGCTCGCGCCGCTGCTGGCGCTGTGGAGGTGCAAGCAGATCCAAATCGCTTGCATCACGAGGTCTTCGTTGCCGACAAGCGCGTTTGTCGGCTGTTCCGGTGCCGGTGGAGCGGCCACTGGTGTCTTACTGCCTGCTCCACGAGACGATAGAGTCAGCCACACACACACTCCGTCTCCGTTGCATCCCAAGCGGTTGATAGGGTCGTACCGTTGCGATGGAGTGTGAGTCCGCTCAGCGGTCCGCTTCGTCCACTCCCCACGCGGCTAAGCGACGCAGTGGCGGTCGTGGGGAGACCACCACTAGTCGCTGGCGCGTCCTTCTCTTCGTACCCGAGCGTGACGAGCTGTAAGAGCGTCTGGAGCAGCTTGACCTGCACGTCGGCGTGCGACGTCTTCTCGGCCTGGATCTGGAGCACGCGGAGGATGCTCCCGACGCTCGCTTGCTCAATTGCGTCCCAACTCACGAGCCGCTGGATGCTCACGAGTGCCAAGATGATGGTCTTGTGTGGCGCATTCGAGTGGTTGCACGCGAGCAAGAACGGCCGCAGCACGCTCTCGCTCTTAAAGAGCGCGTGTCCTGGACCTGGCGCAGCGCCGCCAGCGCGGAGCGCGGCTGCGTACTGTGCCTGGAGCTGTGGCAGCGTCTCGGCCGCGCGGTCCACGGCTTCGCGCACGACCGGGTACTTCTTCTTTATCTCGGCACGAAGCGCCTTGAGGTCGTCAGCGATGAGGCGCAGGAAGTCCATTGGGAGCGGCGACTGTGTGTGTGTGCTGCTCGTCTGCTGCTTGCTCTGCTTGCCTCTTCTGGTGGCACCGCCACGCGAGGAGCTCTAGCGCGAGCGAGCGATGAACGGAGTGAGTGGGTGCGTCACGCGCGTGTGGGCGACGGAGACGAGCGTGAAGTAAACGAGGGAAGCGGGAGGGGGAACGCACTTAGAAGGACGTGTACGCTGAAGTGCGGAGACCTCAGTCAAGACTGACGACGGAGACCACCACCATGGTCTCAGCTCACTGACTCACTTGCTTTGATGGTTGGTTGGGCACAAGTACGTGGACTCGCTGGTCGGGAGTGTCGATCCCCCTGCCAAGACGCATAACGACTGGGATAACACCCAGTTCAGAGGAGCGAATAAGCAGGAGACGGATGTCCTTGTGGAGCGACTCGGACATCCTCGAATGAACGAATGGTGCTTCGCTGGACTAGCAGGACTGCGTGTGGGCACATGTGGCTCTTGCCCACAAGCAGATATTGGAGCGGTCTTTGCGTGTCGGACATTCATTCTCATCTTGTTGTCGAGCCTCTGCAGACCGGACGAGAATGTATCGTCACTGGTGGTGGTCAGTATGCCACCGGACACACACAAGTGCACGTGCCACAGCGGCAACCGACGCCAGCGTGACGCTGGACCTGGGTTCAGTTTGTCGCGTGCCTTTTGCCACGTTGACTTGACTACTTGCTGAGGTCGCTGCGTGCGTGATGAGGAAGAGCGGAGCCGGCTCTTGCGAGCTCGACTTTTCACTGTACTACCGTAGAACTAGTACCATCTACTCCTTCCTGTACCACCGTCGCCAGCCGTACGAAGCATCGTCGCCAGCCGTAAGAAGCACCGCCTAACGCGTTGACGCCAGCGCCAAGCAAGCGCGCAACTGCACTGAATGATCCGGGCGCCAGCAACGAATGGGTGACACTGCTGGAGCCGCGAGGTCTCAAGAGACGTTCGGTTCTCCGTGACGACCGACGTCTTGCAACGTGGAAGAAGGCAAGTTGAAGACAGCAAGCCGGTCCGGTTCGCCAAGTCCACTCGATCGAAGCCCGCTAACGTTGGCGACTCGACCCGACTTTACTCGACTCGTTGTAGGCAGCTCCCACTTTGCAATCGGCATTCGATCGATCACTCGGCCGCCGACGTGATCGCCACCTGCTGCTTCTGTTGTGCTAACGATGGCAGACCCGATCATGGGCGGACTCGGCTACAGTCGGTTCCTTGTCGAGCGGTTCAACTCGAAGGCACGAATGGCGGCGAGCAAGGCCACTCCCGAGACGAGCGTCGGTCTGAAAGGCGCCAGCTCTTCCGACGAGCTCTCGCGCCGGTCGACAGCAGAGGGCAACGAGGAGGAGGAAGAAGTGCTCGCGGCTGTTGGCAGTCAGGCAGACACCACCAAGATCCGAGACTTGCGCGCGACAGTGCGCGTCGACGAGCCCCCGTTGTCGACGCAGCAATCGTACGAGCGCATTGCCCGGATCGCGACGCACGCAGCAGAGCAGATCGACTGGCGCCAGCTACGGCAAAGCACGTTGCTCTGGGACGAGAAGAAGCGGTTGTCAGCGAGTCCGAACTTCTCCATCTACACGCGCGCGAGTCGCGGAATGCACTACGTCATGGCGGTCGGCACGCTCTCGTGCTCGCTCTCCGAGCTCCAGTCGGTCCTGCGGCCTACGACGACTGCTAAATATCGTGCCATGATGGTCGAGCTCTACGGCGAGGCATTCGTCGACGGATCGATTCAGTACCAGCCGGTGGCTACTCCCAGCCGTGGCCGCCATCGCACCAGCAGTAGTCACATCAGCAGCACCACCCATCACCGCACTGGGAGAACCAGAAAGACGAGCGCCAGTCAGGGTAGCATCCAGACAAGACCAAGTCGTGCGTTCACGACGGTCTCACCGGCGACGTCCAGTAGCGAGAGACCGTCGTTTCGACCACGACACTACTACGAGTTGACGACACGAGACGCAGACCTGTCTGGGAGCCCACGCCGCTTGAACTTTATGGCCAAGACCGCGACGTTCGCGAAGGCGCACGTGTTTGCGAAAGCGCAGCAGTGGTCGTTCCTCGAGTGCTTCCTGGAAAGCCCTGAAGAGAGCGGCTTCACGGTCGCCATGTCGTCACTCGGGCCGTCGTTCAGCACCGACTCCGAGGCGAGGAGTATGTACGACAAGGCCAAGTCGTGGATCAACGGCCCTGTCGAGCAGCTCCAGGGCATCACGGCCGCGTACTCTGTCACACCAGTGGTACCGATCCGCCACGACCGAAGCGACAGTGGAAAGAGCGAGGTTCAAGTGATGTTCTACTCCAAGTTTGCCGAGGACTCGTCGACGTTCGGGCCGTTCAAGCGCCAGACGTACAAGCTCACGCTCCGAGCCCACTTGCTGCAGATGGCGCGGGCCACGACGCGGCTGCCGACGCTCGTGCGCCGGCGTCGTCTTGAAGCGCTCGCGCTGAGCGACAACCGCGCTTTCACGCTCGCGAACCCGCTCTGTATCTGCTGCACGACAACGCTCCACTTCCTCAAAGCCAAGTCGCGCTGCCACGCGTGCGGCTACTTTGTGTGCGACAAGTGCTCGATCGCCCAGGCGGTCGAAGCCGTGGACACGTGTGCACTGCTCGTACGCACGCGTGTGTGTCAGCCCTGTGTCCAGCGACTGGACCAAGCGGTCTACGCGCGCGTGTCGACGCTCGACAGGTTGAGCGGCAACGACGACGACGCGTCGACGACGACGACGAAAACGACGACAGCGTCCATGGCAAACCTGCTCGATCGCGTCTTCCACACTGGACCAGGCGACAAACGACAGGCCGTCCTGTTGGCTGCCAAGTACGCGTTCGACAGTGGCGCCACGATCGCGACAGAGCGAAGCAGCAGTAGCACGCAGCAGCTGCGCATGCGACGACGACACGCGTCTCCGACACGACACCGCCGCTCGTCGTCGCTGTCGGCGTCGGCGCTGTCGGCGTCGATCGACAGCGACTCGTTCGCAAACACCGAGCCGCACTCTGGGAAAGACTACTTGCGTGCACTGCAGAACCACGTGAGTGCGAGCCACGTCGCCAGTAGTAGTAGTAGTAGTACCAGCGTCGACACTCGAGCCACGCAGCGAGACGGAGGGTGCGTCCCCAACGACGATGACACTGTCGGTGACTTTACAGGCCGACGGTCGAACAAGATGCGGAGCCAGAGCCAAGACGACGTCAGTCACGTCGTTGCCCGTCGACGGGACCGCGCGGTCACGGGTCCCGTGTACCCCGAGCCACGGAACGATGCGCATCGGTCGAAGATGGCGCGTGAAGTGCTCGCAGCAATCGAGGACGTGGCGTCGTCGCTCGAAGTCATTTGTTCGATCGCGAGCAAAGAGCTCGCGTGTCCTGTCGCGCTCGTCACTGTCGTCGCGAGCGACACGACCCACGTTGTCGCGAGCAACGCGCCGCAGTACCACGGTCTCGTGGTGCCACGAAGCGAGTCGATCTGTGCCTTCACGGTGCTCGCAGCAACTGCAGACGAGGCGCTCGAAGTACAGCGTCCAGAGCTCGACGTGCGCTTCCGCGACCTCGCGCTCGTGCGGCAGCAGCGGCTCCAGTTTTACTGCGGCTTCCCACTCACGACTCGAGACGGCTCGGTCGTCGGCGCGCTCTGCTGCGGCGACTTTGCCGCGTCCGAGCGGACTGCAGACGACGCAGTGCGGGCGATGACGCCGCAGCAGACAGCCGCAATGCACAAGCTCGCAGCGACTGCGTCGAGAGTGATGCAGTTGCGCGGCAAACGTGTGTACAAACGCTTGTAGGTCGCGATGTGATCGCACACTGAAGAGCGGTGGTTGAATGCACTCATTCCGTTCACCACGATCGATGCCGTTAATGCTGAATGCGAGCTCGTGAGCGCCTCGTCCTCTTGTGTGGGTGACGTGGACCTTATTCGGTGTCAGGTCGCTGACGTCCGCTGTCAGCACGCCAACGCGACGCGTCGGACGTGGCTCGTTCGACGTGACGAGCCGAGAGGGCACACCGTGAGCGTGGCGGTCAGCAACTCTGGACCTGTCGGACAGAATTTGGACCTTCCGTACAGCCTTTTCTTGGATGTCCTCCCGAGTGAATCTTTGACGTCCTGTCGCTGTGCAGCAGCTGTCAGGCAAAAAGTGATGACAAGCTCCAAGTGCCTACTTTGAGCTTGGGTTAGGAACATGTTGAATGCAACGCGCTCATTATAGGAAAAAAGTGAGTGCAACGCACTGGTCCGACTCAGTCGATTTCCATGCAACAAAACTCGCCCGATTTTCCGGTCGAAGGACTTTTTGACGCGACGGATTCGCTTCGAGATGCTCTCTGGACGCGTGGACGATTAAATTAACGCACAAAGTGTATGCTTTTATAGCGCGTCGAATGAGTTTTCCGGATCTGTAGCGTGTGTCGTCAGGTTCCGACCAGCGACCGAGGACAGCCGACTGATCAATTGGGCGACGCAGACTGAGCGCCATCATGGCGCTGACGATACGTCACCCATGGAAGTTCCTTGCTGTCAAGCAGGGACACAAAGCAGCGCGCGTAAAGCCACTGGCATGATGAACACGTTGCATGTGGATTTTGGTGTTTGTATGTGTGAGAGAACGAGAGAAAGATCGACGACCACAACCAGTCGCTACTGATAGTGATAAAAGTGAGAGTGTTTTACGGTCGCTGTGCTGCTGTTGCAGTCCAGCGCTGTTGGTGGTGGCGACACAACATTGGTTACACATTAGGCTACAGTACCATGCTGAGTTGTTGTGGAGCCAAAGTTACATTTTCAATCCAGCGATCCGAGCGACAGTCGGACTAGGATATCATGTCAGCTGGTTGTGCAGGTTTAGGAGAGTGTCCCTAGTCATCAAGCTTTTGAGTCAAGGTACACACCCGCGCAAAGCCGCGCAAGGTGGAAGCAACTGCTCCAATTCACACAACGCGGTGCGCACGCCCAAAAGTGCTCGATAACCCGGTGCATCCTATGGATTCACTCGCCACATTTCCTGCCCACTTGCACCGCGTTTTGGCACTGCCCATACCTCTGCAATCCACAGCTCGAAAGCCAGCTGGGACGCAAATCGCGGTGTGCCCTTGTGTGTTTGTGCCTGGCTGTGCCCGCCTCTGCCAAACAATAGAGTTCTCAGTCCCCAAGAAGCGAGCGCGGCCACACTTCCGGGGAAAGGGCGAGCGGCTCCCGTCATGGCGCCATCCGCGGGCGATGCGCACAGTACAGGCGGGCGGCGTCACGTGCGGCCGTCCGACCGGCGGCTCGCGGACCTCGCCGAGCAGACTGCGCGCAGCGTCGACTGGAGCGCGCTGCGCGCGTCGTCGGCGCTCTGGGACAAGGAGCACGTCCAGCAGCCACAGCCCACGCCCACGATCTCTAGTAGCAGTAATAGTAGTAATAATCCCACGAGCGACGAGTTTGCGCTGTACACTCGGCGCGGGCGCGAGCGGCTGTGCTTCATGGCCGCTGGCACTGTCGCGTGTTCGCTCGCCGAGATGCGCGCCGTCCTGCGTGCGTCCAATGACGTAACGTACGCGGCGACGATGACTGAACTCTACGGCGCCGACTTTATCTACGGCGCGGTCGTCCACCGTGCGCGCAGCCACGGTACATCCACCGCCGCGACTGCGGCTGCGACAAAGACGCGACGGGGCTCCCGCGCGCGCTCAGCCACGGCCGCGTCGCTGTCGCCGTGCTCGCCAGCGTCCCGTGCGCCCAGCACGGCCCCGAGCACGACGACTGGCGCGGACGACGAGCCGTACGACGTGCTCGTCAAGACCGCGACGTTCGTGAAGCCCCACATGTTTGCCCGCAACGAGCAGTGGTGTTTCCTCGACTACTACCAGCCGCTCGCAGACGGGTTCGTGATCGCCATGAGCTCCCTCGACCCAGACGACGTGTTTGCCGGCAAGACGAAAGCCAGTGTGACGCAGCTCCAAGGCGTCACAGCGGCGTACTCGGTCCGTCCCGACCCGACGCGGCTCGGGGTGCGTGTGCTCTTTTATGCGCAGATCGCGTTCGACAGCGTCGGAAGCAGCGCTGGCAGCCGGACGCCAGTCAAGCACGCCGCGTCCAAGAGCGTGGTCGCCGCCCGGCTCATGGAGATGGCGAAAGCGACGAGTCGACTGGCGCTAATTGTACGGCGACGGCGGCTCGGCGCGCAGGTCATAGCGCCGGACCGGAAGCTCGCGCTCGTACCGACGAATGCGCGCTGTGTGTGCTGCGCCCGGTCGCTCCAGTACCAGCTCCTGAAGCGGAAGAAGAAGTGCCACGTGTGCGGGTACTTTGTGTGCGAGCAGTGCTCGTCCAAGCAACACGTCGCGCGCAGCCGCGGCCAACAACAGTACGTCGTGCGCGTGTGCGAACACTGTCTTGAACGCGTCGACGACAATGACGACGACAATCACGACAATGACGACGACAATGACGACGACGACGACAGTGTGTCGACAGCGATGTTGGAATATACGACAGCGGAAACGACAGTGTCGCTGTCGCCGGCGATATTGGAAGACAGGACAGCGACAACAAAACTGTCGTTGTCGCCGGACAAGGTGATGCGACGGCTGTTGCGACAGTCGCTCAAGCAAGCCGCCGAAACACCCCGTCGACGTGCACTCCTCCAGGTCAGCCGGTACCTCATCGACGACGACGGCGTGCTGCACGAAGGCGAGAACGAGAGCGACGCAAGCGACGACGAGGCGCCGATCCTTGCCATGCTGTCGACAGCACTCGTCAAGGTCCCGGCGGTCCGCTTGACGGAAGACATTGAGTCCAAGTACCTCCGTGCGCTCGCGACCCACATGCGGCTGCGTGAAGCGCCGCTCGGGAAGATCACGCTGCCGACAAACGCAGGGGCGCGGGCGCTGCTCAGCGGCACCACCACACTGGCGGCGAAGACACAGCGGCTCGCAGAGCTCCGGAACGTGCCCGAGATGGAGATTGTGTGTGTGCTCGCGAGTCGTGAGCTGAGTATTCCTACCGGCATTGTGGCGATCGCAGACGACGCGACAGTTCACGCCATCGCTGCCACCGACGGCTTCAGCGCCGCGTCACTGTCGCGCGACGACGTGCTCAGAGCGCACACAGTCATGCGTGGCAAAGCGCTGCTGGTGCCGCACCAGTCCGAGGCCGACGGCACTGGCCTGCGTTTGTTCTTTGGATTCCCGCTCACAGGTGCCGACGACACTGTGATCGGGACTGTGTGCTGTTTCGGGAGCGAGTCGCACCAGGTCACCCCGGCACAGCACGCAGTGGTCGAGAAGCTCGCACAGGTAGCGTCCCGGTTACTGCATGCCCGCGTGAGTGGGCGGGCGTGGCGTCGCGTGTCGCCGCCAGCGATTGAACCTGCACGTGCGTCGACAGAGGCGGCATCTGGGAGCCCAACCGCTGAGCTGGCGACAGCGGCCGAGGAGCCACCGGTCGCTGAGCCGACAGCAGCTCCTGGCAAAGTGCTGCTGCTATCGCCGTCGGTGCCGACAGCACAGCAACGCCCAGCAGACGGTGCGACAGCAGCAGCCGTCGGATGAAGACGACAGCTCCACACACAACCATAGCCAGAGTCCAGGAATGGCGACAGTCGACAGCCGACAGCTGTGTCCGCTCGGAGCTCTTCATCTCGAACCATTGTAAGTTAGTCATATACTGTAGAAGAGCTTTGGGTTGTCGCTCGTGCCTTGGGTCGTGCGATTTGCTGTCGTTCTCTTGTGGTGTCGACTGAACAGTACTGCACTCGCGACAGAGGAACTGGACGAGCACAAAGAGACTCACAGTCTCAGACAGAGACGCAACGACAACTGGGCACATGATAACCAACAGTTGATTATCCTCCACGAGCTACGCCAGTATCTGAACGCTCACGGCGCTGTCGCCCACGACGCACTTCGCGTCTTCAAGATGCGGGACGTGATCGCTGCGAGCTTGGCCATGACCGCGTACTGGGACTGCGTCACGTCGTGGGTCTCCGTGTCGACGCAGCACACGGACCCAAAGACGACACCGTCGTCTGTTAGCAGTGGAAAGCCAAAGTAGAAGCGCACGCCATTGGCGCGGACAGCCGCCATGCGATAGAAGCGGATGTCGGCTGTGGGGTGAGGCACCAGCAGCGGCTTGTCGCTCATGGGAAGGTGCGAGCAGATGGAGTCTCCGCGCGGCACGACGATGCCGTGGTACGCGCGCGAATTCGACGCGACAATGTGCACACTGTCGCCTGCTACAAGTGTGACGAGACCGGCGGCGCACTGGAGCTCCTGGCTCGCGAGCGCGCAGATGATCTCGAGCTCTGGGATGTCTGATAAGTCTCCGAGTCGCTGCACAAAGTCCGTCCGCGCGCGCTCGTCGTCCGGGAGCGGGTACCTGGCAGCTCTCACGTCTCCTCCTTGTCCGACGGTGTCGTCGTCGTCGTCTAGAGCGTAGTCAAGCGCGTACGTGCGTGTATCGTTTGCGTGTGCGAGCCGGCAGTCGTTGAGCGCAGGCGGCGCGACGAACAAGCTGCGCTCTAACGCCTCCAACAGCTCGTTCTCGTTCGTTCCGACGCTGTCGGCTGTCGCGACAGAGCGGTTGGGGCTGACGCTCGCAGTCCGCTGCCGTTGTTTCGCCGACGCGTCGTCGGCGTCGGCGAGCAAGCGCTGGGCGACCTGGAGAAGCGCGCGCGTCCTCGGTACGTCGTCTGTCGCACTCTCGAGCGACTGGCGAAGGTACGCTGCGAGTGCCTTCCCGAGCGGCGGTGTCGCGACGACGCCAACTGTGTCTGGCTTGACCGTCACTGGCGACGCGACTCCCGACGACAGGTCGTCGTAGTTGGCGGCGTTCACACGACGCGTGCACTTGGCGCAGACTCGCACCATCTGCGAGTTGCGACGGTGTGCGCGCTCGATCTGCTGCTTGGTCGAGCACTTGGTGCACACGCGGTAGCCGCAGAGGTGGCACCGCTTCTTCGACACGAGCAGCGTGAGCGCGACAGTACAGCACTTGCAGTGCGTGTTCTTGGGCGGCTTCACGAGCGCTTTCGGGCTCGCGAACACTTGCGCCCCGAGTCGTCGCCGCTGTACGATCGCCGGCAGGTTGCACAGCGAGGCCGCGAGCTTTCCGAGCCGTGACTTGGTCGCGGACCAACTCGCGGCGCCACGACTCCGTGCGTAGAACGCGACCCAGACAAAGTCGCCTCGCGGGTCCGCGACGACCGAGTACCCCGCGACTGCACCGTGGAGCGAGTTCCTGGCACCGCCCGCGCTGCTCTCTGCGTGCGCTGTTGTCGACGATGACGACGACGATGACACGGTGGCGCTGCCGCCGACAACGTCGTCGGGACGCAGCGACTGCATTGTAAGCAAGAAGCGGCTTCGGTCCGGCTGCATCTCGAACTGGTCCACGTAGCACCACTGCTCGTCGCGTGCGAACAAGTGCGCTTTCGCAAACGTCGCGGTCTTGACGGTCACGTCAAAGTCGCTCCGGCTGCTGGTCGCCGACACTACTGTCGGTGTCGTGTCGGCAGACTGTGCCAGGGCTGCGTACGAGTCAATCTTGTGCACGACCGCGCCCGAGACAAAGTGCGGACCGTGCAGCTCAGTCATAGCTACCAAGAACCGCTCGCTGCGCGTGGTCCAGAGAATGTACGCCATCTCAGCGACAGAGCACGTGAGGCTCCCGGTCGCCATGACGTGGTGCCCGTCGGCTTGCCGGTGCATCGCGACAGTGAACTCGCCACCGCCGACAACGGCTCCTGTCCGCTTCTTCACGCGCCACGACGCGCTCGCCTCTCGCAGAGCGCGCCAGTCGATACTGGACACTGCTCGCTGCACGCGCTCGACGAGCGTGGCGTCCGAGACGCGCACGGGCGGCACCGCCTCTGCGACAGGCCGGCTCGAGCGGTGCTGGACGAACTGCTGCTGCGACCGACTCGACGTTGTCGGCACTGACGACGCCGCGTAGGATGAAACCCTTGCGTGTGTCGCCGAGTTGCTTCGAGTGCTCTGGCGGTCGTTGTCCTTGCTCCTTGAAGCAGCAGCTATCTGTTGCGCTTGGTGTTCGTCGAGCTCCTGGCTGTCGTTCTTGTCCTGCTGATGCGTTGCTCGTCTCGACTCTTTCCTCTCACCGTCGTCTCTGGATGCAATTGCAGCCGACTCGGCTCGACGCTGTCGTGCGTTGGGTGGCATCTCGGGAAGTCGCTGGCGGCGCTTTACAAGCAGATCACGTTGGACTCGGCGAGTTGGAGACTGGAGCTTTACGCGGCCGACGTGATGCAGCGGACGCCCCCATACGTGCGAGAGCACACAAGGAGTACAATGAGATGACGAAGAGACTGGAGGACGGGAGGGAGAGAAGGAAAGCGTGGAAACACTACACGAGCCTAGAGGCGAATGGAGGAGCAACAGAGTGGTGTGTGTATGGGACGCCGCTTTGTCGATCCTTTGCTAGCACACATCCATCTTTCATTGACACCGACGCTGGAAGGAAGGGGCGTCAGACATTCGAGCTCCTGACGCATTTCGATGGATGTTAACAAGAGCTTCAAGCTCGTCTAGATGGGTTCGATCTCGTCTGCTGTCGCTGGAACAACCAACCGCACGTCCAGGGACTGGAGCGACTGGCCCTTTCTGGACGCTAAGTCTTAGTGAGTGCTTCTTCCGCTCGCGCCAAGAGGATCGACGTGAGTATTTAACACACCTTCAAGAGACCATCGAGAGAAAGAGAAGCGCTTGGAACTCGATGCGCGTCTGTCCTCATTGTGCTGAGGAGTAGCATGAAATCGGGAGATGAACCACATCCGTGCAAGCGCGAGCTTGAAACAGTGACAATAGCTCCATCCATTAATAAAATTGCAATCCATGTCGACAATATAATTGGGAACTTCAACTTGCTCACCAGCCCGCAGCCTCGGCCTTTGCGTGCCGGTCCATGACGCGTGCGGCAGTAGATGCGAGCTTAATCATGACCGCGTACTGCGCCTGCGTGACTGCGTGGGCCTCGTTGTCGATGCAACAGACAGTCCCAACGACCGACTTGTCCTCCACAATAAGCGGGAAGCCGCAGTAAAAGTTCAGCGCCCCTTGCTGTACCGCCTGGAAGCGGTGGAAGCGCACATCCGCGTCCACGAACGGCAGCAAGAGCGGCTTGTCCGTCATGATCGTGTGTGAGCAGACCGACTCTTCACGCGGTACAACAACGTCGCGGAACGCGTCGGTGGACGCTGCGAGGACGTGCACTTCATTCACGCCGACAAGCGTCACGAGCCCCATCGCACACTCGAGCTCCTTGCACGCGATCGCACAAATCACTTCGAGCTCGGGTGCATTCTTGAGCGCAGCGACGAGCCGCTGCTGGCGGGCGGCGCTCATACGCTGCGTGTCGTTTGCAGGTACCGGGTAGCCCGGGACAGTGTCGTCCGCGTCGCTCGTGTACGCGATCGGGTACGTCCGACTGTCGGCGTTCCCGAGCACACACTCGTTGAGTGCGAACTCGCGGACACACAAGTCGGTCTCAAGTGCTTGGATCACAGTGTCGTCGTCGTCGTCATTCGACGCAGTTCGCGGGCGTCCGCTCGGCTGCTCGAGGAGGAGGAGCTCGGCGACACGGACGAGTGCCCGCTTCCGAGACGCGTCCTTCGCAACAAAGAACGAGTCGCGCACGAGCCCTGCGAGTGTCGTCGTTGGTGGCGTCGTGTCGGGCGCGTCACACATGATTACACTTGGCGACAAGAGTCCGTCCGGGAGGTTGTCGTAGTGGGCATTGTTCACTCGTCGCGTGCACGTGACGCAGACCCGCACGACTGGCCGGCGACGCGGCGGTGGCGCCAAGTGCGTGTGCGCTCGCTCAATCTCTTGTGTCTGCGAGCACTTAGAGCAAACGCAGTAGCCGCAGAGGTGGCACCGCTGTTGCTGTGTCTTTGTCCGTGTCCGTGCGAAGAGCGGGAGCGCTGTCGTACAGCAGATACAGTGGGCGTTCGGTGGCGCGAATGCACTGCTGTCGACAAACACTTGAGCGCCCAGCCGACGTCGCTGGACAATCATGGGCAAGCTGCACGTCGCTTTCGCGAGCTTCAAGAGCCGCGCTCTCACTGTGCGCTTGCGTGCGTACGTGGGACTAAACAAGCACCCGACCTTGGTGCACAAGCTGCTGCTGCTGCTGGTAGACAGCGCAGTAAACTGCGCGTAGAAGATGACCCAGACGAGCTTCCGGCGTGGGTCCGCGACGACTGAGTAGCCGGCTGCGAGCTCCTCGAGCTGGTTCGACGCCGGCGTGGGCGGGGCCGCGAGCACGTCGGTGGGAGAGAGCGAGTGCATGGTGAGCACGAACTTGGTCTGGTCTGCCTGCGGCGTGAAGAGCTCGAGGAAGCACCAGTGCTCGTCCCGCGCCAGCACGTGCGCTTTCGCAAACGTCGCGGTCTTGACTGTGAGATCAAACATCCGCGTGCGCTTGTCGCTTCTGGTGTTGGTGACAGCGTGGCGTGTGTTGACGCGGTGCACGACTTCGCCGGAAGCAAAGCTCGCGCCATGGAGCTCCTTCATTGCGGCAGTGTACCGCGTGCTCGAGGTCGTACACAGGACGTGGTACATCTCTGTGACGGAGCACGCGACGCTGCCAGACGCCATGACGTGGTACACGTGGCCGCTTCGGCGCGAGTAGAGCCCAAAGTCCCCAACGCTCTTGTGCTTGTCCCAGACAGAGCTCCGCGCACAGAGCGCATCCCAGTCGATCGTACCCGCTGCTTGGCGTGCGAGCGCCACGAGGTCCGCGTCGGCGATCCGTAGCGGCGGATCGTTGCTGCGAGGCGGTGAAGAGCGCGTGCGGCGTCGCTGCGACGAACTGCGGGTCATGCGCCGAGAGCGGGAGGGCGTCGCAGTCGGACGACGCTCCTCGAGCAACGGCCGCGGAGAGTGGAGGACAGCTGGTATGTTCAGGTTCGCGCTGTCGGCTCTGTTGCGGTCGTCACTGTCCGGGCAGGCGGATGCGGGGTCCCGGAGCGTTCGATGCTGGCTGTCGTTGCCCGCGACCATTGGTTGGTCGCGCGCCATCTTGCGTCTTGTCGGGCGCAATCGATCGATTGAGGAACGAGCTGGTGGCTCGGTGGTCGGAACGAGAATGAGCGGTCGGCAAAGCGGCACCACCGCCCACGAATGAAGAACAAATGTTGCGCTTTTGAGCAGACACTGGCGGCAGTTGTCTTGGAAACGTTGGCTTTGGCGGCGTTCCAACGGATCCAAAGAGGTGTGACCCACATCGACACCAAGCAACTTCAACGTTCAGTGCTCACCAGATGAGTCCTGCTCAAGGTTTCAGCAAAGGTGGTGCGAGGTGGTGCTGGCCACCGATTCTCACTGGCACAAGTTCTTCCACCCCAAGCGCAACAAGAGCTCCACTCCGCTTCGGTACCACAACGACGACGGCGGCACTCCCCTCTGATGATGAGTATGAGGTGTATTCTGCTACGAGTGTCGAGCGGCAATACCCATTCGCTAGCTTCCCCGCCTCCGTGGGGGGATAGGAGGCACTCCCTCTGGTACTTGAACACAAAGTGCAGCAGAACACCAGTCGTCTGTTACGCTTGCTTTGCTCCTGCACGGGACGGACGTTGAAGCCGCCTGCTTCATCGGATCTTGAACCACGGCAATCCTGTCATGCGCTAGCTTGCGATAAAACGAAGGAGGCTGCAGAAGACCCCACCAAGAGTCCTTTGTCCTTCGACTCGTCCTTCGCAACGCTCGGCTCGGTTTGCGCGAGATAAAAGTGACGCCGCAATTCGTCTTTGAGCTTGAGTTTGTGTGCTTGCGCAGAGGCTCCTGAGTCCTTCGACGGCTTTGAAACCTGGCATCCGAGGTCGAAGATGTCATTTGGTGGTGCTCCGCGACGAATGTCCACAACATGGCTTCAACATGATCTATTGTGGTCCACATTTGATGTTTTGTTTGTTCGAGTCGTTTTCGAGATCGTTTCGCTAGATTCGATTCCTCCGGTATCATACAACTTCCAGTCAATTCGCGCGAATTCGAGAGAGAGGGATCGTCATTCGACTCAACTTGGTGTTGCGTGATTGGCGCCGAACTTCGGGAAGAAGAGGACGCTGGGAGGTCTCTGCCTCTCTTCTCCATGACGTAGCCACCATAGAGTCCATGAGCGGCGCTAGAGTTGCATAGGTATCGGGATTCGGTCTCACTTCTCCATGATGTGGTAGCTTCCGTCGCTCCTGGACTCGACGCCACCGCTTGGCATTCGTGCTCGACAGAACAGAGCGTCGGAGTTGTCGTGGTCAGCTGACTGAATCTCATTATGGACCATTTCAGCGTCGTAAACCGTAACGACTTGTGTGCCCAGACACCTGTTTGAAGCGGGTGTCGCGACAGCAACGGCTTCCAAGGAGCACCATCGAGTGTTGGCGCGCACACCTGAGCGAAGATGGCGATAGGTTCTGCACCGACACCAGACAACTTGGAGTGAAGGCTGCTGAACTGGCAGTTCAATTCCCAGAATCCTTCACGCGAGCAAGCCCGTCCGGGTTGATTTGAGTCGTCAAGCGACCTCTCAGTCGTCGATCCATCATGCCGATCCTTCTTCGGTGGTTCACGCTTGCGGTGCGGTGACGGCATGCAGTCCCCGTCTTATGTTTAGTTGCTGATCTGCGCTTGCTTTGTGAGATGCACAGAGAGCCGGCGGCCACGTGCCCAGCTCATCAGCTCGCTCGCTCACACAACCAGTTGTATCGCGCAGGAGGTGGGTTCGGTGGATTCAGTGTACCACAGTGTGGACCACACCATCAACACAAAGCACCACAAACCAACAAAAATGACTCGAGATCATCCGGTCGCGGGTCCACAACGTTACTGTCGCGCCACAGTGGCACTTATGGACGCAGTCGTGCGAGTGTCGTTGCGGGCACCTCACCTCGCTGTCGCGATCGATCGCCCGCAAAGTGCGCGAAGACGAGTCGCTCGCTCAGAACGCCACCTGCCGCGTTGTGCACACACCCGCGCGACGTCATGAGCAACCACATCCGCACGCGTGCCGCGTCCTCGGCCTCCTCTTCCGGACTACACTTTAGCGACCAGCGGCTCGCGTCCATGGCTGCCGACGCTGCTGCAGCGCTGCGTTGGGACGCGCTCGCGCAGCAGCTGCGGCGTCCGTCGTCGCACTGGCGCCGCCGCCGAGCCGCGGTGAGTAGCACCGTCGTGTACACGCGCGAAGACCAGCTGTCGTTCTCTGTGCTCGCGAGCGCGCTGCTGCCATGCAGCGTCCAGGAGCTCCGGCTCGTCTTTGACGCGCACACGAGCGAGCAGTTTGCCGACGTCATGCGCGCATTGAGTCCACGGGACCTGCGCTCTGCTGAGCTCGTGCACGTGGTCGAGATTGTGTCGTCACGTGCGTCCCAAGCCACAAGCGTCCAGAGTACACAGTCGTCGTCCTCCTCCTCTGAACCAGCGATCCCGCTTGTCGCGGTCACAGCGCTCACGCTCGCGAGTCCGCGAGTGTTTGCACACAGTGAGCGCTGGTGCTTCCTCGAGCACCTCGTGGACACCAACGACAGCCGTGGGTTTACGAAGACGCTGTTGGCGCTGCCGCCTGCGGACTGTCTCGCGTGTCCCGAGACGCGCCACCGGAGCGTCCGGGACGGCCACGATGTGCTCGCGGGGCTGCGCTTTGAAGAAGCCGTCGCTGGCTGCTCGACCCGCGTGCTCTTCACCGCGGAGCTCTTCGCCAACCACGCAGACGCTAACGGTAGCAGCCACAGCAGTGCGTCCCACCGCCTCGTCCGCAATCGGCTGCTTCAGATGGCCGACTGGGTCGACAACGTCGCGGTCGTCGTGCGACGCCGACGGCTCGGGATCCAAGTGCTGGCCGACCGGCGCGTCCTACGCGCTAGGAACTCGCACTGTGTGTGCTGTCGCCGCTCGTTCCAGCTCTTGGCGCGCAAGAAGAGCTGTGCGGTCTGTGGCTTTACCGTGTGCGAGCGCTGCTCCGTGACGACACAGCGCGAGACGTGTGCGGCTCCGTTCGCGCGCTCGGAACTCACGCTCGTGCGTGTGTGTGAGCTCTGTACGATGCGCGTCGACCAGTGTCGGTACACGATGGTCGGCCCACGGGACCTCACGCCAGCCCGCGTGCGCGCAGATGATGAC
Source organism: Globisporangium megalacanthum (assembly GCA_023334115.1). Lineage (NCBI taxonomy): Eukaryota > Oomycota > Peronosporomycetes > Pythiales > Pythiaceae > Globisporangium > Globisporangium megalacanthum. The sequence continues at coordinate 22,152 of JAASGD010000092.1, forward strand.
GTCAACAATTCGACAGGCGTCGGACGACAGTTGTCGCCTGCAACGACAGGTGGCGTCCTCACGCAGCTGCTGCAAGAGACGATGGCGGGTGCGTCGGACGCACGGAAGAAGTCGGTTTTGAGTTTGATCAAGTACCTCGTTGAGCAAGAGAACCACGCGAGTGATGACGGGAGCCCCCACGCGGTCGTCACGCTCACCGCTGCGAGCTCGGAAGCGCAGCACTTTGCGGCGCTCGAAGCGCAGCTGACAGACAAACCACTGCCGCTTGACGAGTGTGTGCTCGCGAATGCCGAGACACGGATGTACCCACTCGCGTACCCTGCGGAACTGGAACGTCCAGTGCGGAATCCAGTCCCTGCGAGTGAGCACCAGCGGTTGCAGCTGCTCCGAGACGAACCGTATAGTCGCAATGGGACTTTGCTGGACGACGACGTGCCGGAACTCGACATTATCTGCGCGCTCGCCGTGAAAGAGATGGCGTGCTCAGGGAGCCTCATTACACTCGTCGACGCGCAGACGATGCACGTGGTGTCGTCGACGCTCGCAGTGTTTGCGCACAAGACGTTTCCACGCGAACAAGGCTTCTGTGCGCAGACAATCATGAGCGACCAGCCGCTCTTGGTGCTCCGCCCCGAAGCAGACGTGCGGTTTGCGACGATTGCGCCAGTCGCGACCTTTGGCGTCCGCTTTTACTGCGGCTTCCCACTGTTTGCGCCAGACGGGACGACGGTCGTGGGCTCCATGTGCTGCGTTGCGCACGAGCCCCGCACGCTCTCGCAGTCGCAGTACACAGTGATGAAGAAGCTCGCGCAGACTGCGTCCCGTGTCGTGCAGCTCCAAGCGCGCACGCGACGCGACCAGCAGCAGCGGCGGTTGCTGCTGGAAGCGAAGAAGAGGCAGCTGGAGCAAGAGGAAATGCCGCACGACGCGCTGCACTCGGGCGTGCGCACGAGTGAGTTGACTGTGTTGGTGTGATGGAGGTGGGTGAGTGGAAGTATTGTAATGAATTCAAAGTCGTGATTTCGAGCTTGGACGTGCAGCTGGCACGTTGGTCAGCTGCTCAATACGATGGCAGAGGCGAGAAGATCGCCACGAAAGAAGACATCGCGTGGTTCTGGTGCCCTGATCTGGCGAAATGGCTTCACTTTTATGGCTTGTGTTTGGGTTGCTCCAGTTTTTGTCCAGACAGCAGTTCACAACTGGAGCTCACCACCTGCCAAAGGATCCATTCAACACGTTGCGATCCGCGCATGCTCTTCTTCTCCACCCTTGCGGAAGTAGCGAGGAACGCAGCAGCGTGAAGTGAAGGCGCATGAAGATGCAGCAGGGCGGCCGGCGCGAGCTCAAGCTCAACGTGTCAGCCATAATCACTCAGGAGCAATCTGAACACTTTCGGCGATCATTGGGGTATTTTGTCGCACTTATTTTCCTCAAAAAGTACAGACTGGCCTTCCAATACCGATAGGAAGTTCAGAGAGGGCGGCGCGAAAGCGATGCAAAAAGGATAGGAATCATGCGCGCAGGAGCTACATGAAGCGACGTTCATGGAGCAGAGCCACGGAGTCGGTGATATGTTCATGTTCTCGCTGTGAACGCCGCTTTTCGCTGAGAGGGAAGTGATCCGCACTGAGTGGCATTCCACGCATGTGGGGTTTCCACCCTCACATCAGAAATGTTCGCTACTCGTGTGCTCCACTGTATCTTAGACTTTTCATATTTGTAGACTTTTTGGACACTTTCCTGACGCGTTCCGTTGTGTGTGAGTGCAGCAACAACACAACATTTCACCCCTCCCGCTTCAAGCCCGGAATGGACCAGAGTCGCACGCCCGACCTCCGTCCCGACATTGCATCCCGCCTTCTTCGGCTCCCACGGCCACTTGCGCACTTCCCTCTCACTCGCTCTGCCGGCGTGTGTGTGTGCGCGCTCGCTTTCTGATCGCTCGTCTTGACACAAACCAGCAGGCCGCGTCACACAAGGCAAAGCGCAACGCAAGTGACCGCCGCGTGACCAAGAGCTCCAGTGAGCTGGTTGTTCACCCCCATCCATTTTGGCTTTCGAAAAGCCAACTCGGAAATCGCCTCGTCGAAGTCGAGCCGCGAGTGAGGGAGTGACGCGAGCGGCTGTCGTTGGCTCGTGAGATCCATCACTCCTGCTACGCTAAAAGCGAGCGAGTGTCGCGCACACAAGGGCGACGCAATCGAAGAAGCGCTTCCGCCACCACCACGCGCCACCACCACCACACACTACACACTACCCACCCCACTCGCCACTCGCCGCCGTCATGTACGCGCAGAGCCTCCACAAGCGCGTCGAGAAGCAAAAAGAGCACGCGAACCGGAGCCTCGCTAGCTGGTTCATTGGCAAATTTTCCAAAAAGACCCAATACTTGCGCGACCAAGACGAAGAAACCGCGCAAGTCGAGCGCGCGCGGCGCCACAACGGCGCCGCGACCACATCGACCAGCAGCAGCGGCAGCACCAACCGCAGCCGCAGTACGAACAACAGCCAGACAAAGCCCGGCCGCATCTCTGCAGTCGCGGCCGCGGCCCAGAAACCGCAGCGCCAGCACAGTTTCTTGCGCGCTCAGCTGCTCGAAATGAAGCGCGAGTCCGCCGAGACGCTCTTGTCGGTCCAAGCGAAGCGCATGGCCGGCGAGACAGTCGACAACGCGAGCGTGCGGCTCGGGACGCAGCTCGGGATCGACAACAGCGACGACGAAGATTACGCGCTCGACGACAGTGACGACGATGTTGAGTCGGTCTGTTCGGTCGACGAGATTGATGACGCGATCGCCGAGCTGAATACGGCCGATTTTCGTGCGATTCGGAAAGAAAAGTGGCTCCGGAAACAGGCCGCAGCGGTGGCTACAGCCACCGACCGGATGGGGACGCGGACCGAGCGGACGCGCAGCAGCAGCAGTAGCCGACGACGCAGCAGCGCAGACCACGTGGAGGACGACGAGGACGAGGACGAGGACGACAAGGAGAACGACAGTGTGGCGGCGCTGAACGTGCGCATGGGCCGCGCGACGCAAATGTACGCGGAAGCGCTGAGTCAGATCGACCACGCGCTGCACCCGGACGCACACGCGGGAGAGGAGGAGGAGCCCCAGCCGCTCTTTCTCGGCACGAAGAAAGGGCCCAAGAGCGAGTGGATCTAGAGCCTCGTGCTGGTCTTCGCCTCGTGGTTTTGGGTGGAAGGAAGGACGCATGTGAAGTGCCGGGGGCTCTTGTTTTGTTATTACTATAAGCGCAGTACACGTACGTTCAATGTTGTCGTTCGTTCAGGCGGGTGAGTGTGTGGAGAAGCTACAGAAGGAGGGGGAGGGGGGACCACTTGAAAGCGAGTGGAGGACACACGTTAAGTCGTCACGTTCCGCCCTCCGTCAGTCCCCCCTTTCCTCCGAGTGACAGACAGGGGACGGGGCGGAGAGCGCGACCGCGTGCGTGAGTGGCGTGGCTGCCGTAGACGAGGAGGGTGCGCACGTACACCCACACACGCGACACCATCATGTGGATCTGTTCAAGTTGACCGTGATGCAATAGACACGATCCTCCCTCATTTTCGTCACTATCGATTGTCTCGGATCATTTCTCGCATTGAACCTTCAGGTTCACTCACCACCGACCTCTGACCACCTTGACCAGCCAGCAGCTCCAGCACACATAATGTCGCGCCACCGCGACGTGCGCCACCGCGCGTACTCGTACGAGGACGAAGGTGCGTCCTCTTTCATCTCACGCCGCTCTAAAAGGCGCTGACTGACCGCCACACACGTGCTGCAGACTATGACGACGACTACTACGACGACACCCCCGCGTCGCCCAACTCGAGTGCGTCCTTCTTGTCGCTTGCTGCTTCTCCTGTTCGCTCTGCTCACTACCGCTTCAACGACAGATGAGTTTATGTACCGCCGCGACTCACCGAGCCACCACCAGTCGGTCTTTGCGTTCGTCGAGCAGCCAGCGGCGTCAGCCGCGAACACAGACGACTTGGGTGCGTACTTACTGCGCTACTGGATGCCTGCCTGTGTGTCCTACTGACGTTCGTTCTATACTTTAACTATGAGCAGAGCTGCTTGCGCTCATGGTCCCGCAAGTGACTGAGACGCTCGGAAGCCGGTTCTCGCCCCAGCAGATCACTGACGCCCTCCGCGTCGCCAACTACGACGTCGACAAGACCGTCGTGTCACTCTTAGAGACCACCAAGACGTCATCCGCTGCACGTGGGAACCTCCCGCTTCAGATTACGATCCCACGCTTGGAAACCGTCGCACTGGCGCTCAGTACCGACAGCAAACCGGCCGCGAAAGCGGCGACTACTGGAAGTCTCGGGGCCGTCGACGATACCATGAAACCAGCACGTGAGAAGCGGCCGACCGAGTCGGTACCGACTGTCGCGCCGGCGCAGACGCAGTTCTCAGCGGCAGAGAAGAAAGCGTTCGAACGCGCCGAGCGGCAAGCGCAAGAGACGTGTCTAAAGCTGTCGGCCGATGAAGCGAGTGCGAGTGGGAAGACGAAGATCAGCATGGTTGTGATTGGCCACGTGGACGCAGGAAAGAGCACGATCACGGGCCATTTGCTCTATCGGCTCGGGTACGTGAGCCAGAAGCTCATGCACAAGTACGAGAAGGAGTCCCGGGAGGCCGGGAAAGCATCGTTTGCGTACGCGTGGGTCATGGACGCGGACGACGACGAGGTACGAATGAGCCGTGGGGTGGTCGTATGATGACGTCGACACTGACGCTGTTGATGGGACGGTCCCAGCGCTCGCGTGGCGTGACGATGGACGTGGGGACGAGCTACTTTGAGACACGGACGAAGCACGTGACGCTCTTGGACGCTCCGGGCCACCGCGACTTTATCCCCAAGATGATTGCGGGTGCGTCGCAAGCCGACGTGGCGGTGCTCGTCGTGCCGGCGGCGACTGGCGAGTTTGAAGCGGCGTTCGAGAACTCGGGCCAGACGAAGGAGCACACGCTGCTCGTCCGGAGTCTCGGCGTCACGCAAATGGTCGTCGCTGTCAACAAGATGGACGCGGTGCGTGGATGGCTGTCACCTCGCCCTGTCGCGGCGTCCGACCGCCACCAGCCGACTAACAATACGGGTATCGGTTGTTCCTATCTTCGCGACAGACTGGCTGGGATCAGACGCGCTTTGACGCGATTGTCGCGTCGCTCACGACGTTCCTCCAAACGTCGGGCTTCCGGCTCAAGAACCTCTGGTTCGTGCCGCTCAGCGGCATCACCGGCGCGAACCTCGACAAGAAGATCGACGCGAAGGACTGTGCGTGGTACACGGGCCCGACGCTCGTCGAAGCGATCGGTGCGTGGGTGGGTGCATCGTACGCTGGAAGGAAGGAGTGAGGGACGACGGAGCGAGTACGAACGGGTGACTCATTGCTTTCTTGGACGAGCTCAGACCAGTTTGCGCCGCCGCAGCGTCAGATCGCCAAGCCGTTCCGGATGAGCGTCTCGGACGTGTCCAAGTCCATGAGTCTCGGCCAGACGATCTCGGGGCGCGTGTACGCTGGCGCCGCCGTCGTGGGCAACTCGGTGCGGTCGTTGTTTCCTGCCATGTGTGTGTAGAGAGAGAGAGAGAGAGAAGGTGGCACTCGCTCACTGGACGTTGCGCTGCTATGTGCCGGCGCCAGTTCCTCCTCATGCCGATCGGCCTTCCGCTCACAGTCAAGGGCATGGAGCAGAATGGCAAGCCGGCGCCGTTTGCACGCGCTGGCGACGCTATCGACATGGGTATCACGGGGATCGACCCGAGTGCGCTCAGGTGCGACGTTTGCCCCTCGTTCTGGCTCATGGTGGGTCACTATGGCGAGCTGGAACTAACGAACATTGTCCACACAGCACTGGGAGCATTCTCTGCTCGATCCCGTCGCCTGTGCGTCTCGCTCGTCGCTTTGAAGCCAAGATCATGACGATGCCAGCGGTCGAAGTGCCGCTCGTCAAGGGCACGTGCGTGACGATCCACATCCACCACGTCGACGAGCCCGTGAACATTACGCGCCTCCTTAGCATCCTCGACAAGAGCGGCGACGTGGCGAAGAAACGCCCGCGCTGCATCACGCGCGAGAAGTCCGCAGTCGTGCAGATCACGTGCCAGCGGCCGATCTGCCTCGAGGAGTTTGCCAACTACCGCCAGCTTGGCCGCTTCACGCTCCGGGATCGCGGGGTGACGCTCGCAGCTGGGATCATCACCGAGATCCTCGCGTAAGAGACAGACGTACGTCCCAAGAGCATTTTCGAGCGATCGGGACCAGCACTCGGGAGCGAACTGAGCGGAGCTGAGCTGAACCGAACCGAACTGCTGCCACCAGTGTTGGGTTGTGGAATCGTTAGCGCCTTCCGTCCTGACCTCCAGCTGCTGGCTGGTTCCTACTCCTTCAACGCTGCGAGCTCGCCGTCTTCCTGGAGCTGCTGGACAATGTCGAGGCCGCCAATGAGCTCCCCACGCACGTACATTTGCGGGTACGTCGGCCAGTTCGAGTACTTCTTGAGCCCTTGGCGCACGGCGTCGTCGCTCAAGATGTCAAAGTAGTCGTACTTGAAGCCCTCGGCGTTGAGGAGCGCAACGAGCGTGCGGCTGAAGCCACACTGCGGGTTCTGCGGCGAGCCTTTGATGAAGACCATGACCGGTGCCTTGTTGATCAGCTGCTCGTACTTGTTCTCGCGCTTCTCTTTCTTGGCGACGCCGAGCTGCTCGCTCAAGTCGCCTTCCTCCTGGGAAACATACCGGTAAATGGGTCGGTAACCGGTAAGTGGGTCGGTAAGTGCCACGGATCTGACCCAAGCACCACCGAACCGCCAATCCCACGCACCGCCATCTCGTTGAGAATGTCGAGTCCGCCGATGAGCTTGCCCTTGACGTATAGCTGCGGGTACGTGGGCCAGTTCGAGTACTTCTTGAGCCCTTGACGCACTTGGTCGTCGCTCCGAATGTCGAATGAACTGAACGCGATCTGGTGGTCCCGCAAGAGCTTCACGGCTTTCTTACTGAAGCCACACCGAGGGTCTTGCGGCGTCCCTTTCATGAACAGCAGCACTGGCGCCGAGTGCAGGAGTGCCCGGAGGCTCTCGTGGAACGCTGCTTCGCCTGCTTCCACGTTCTGCTTGAGCCCAAGCTCTTCGACGATCGAGCCCTCGGACTGGACATGGCGTCCATGCATCACCAGTCATTCAGTATAATACCGGTAAAACCGGTTTTTGATGATGTAATCGACCACTGTCAAGCCGCACCTTCATCTCTTTGAGAATGTCGAGGCCACCAATCAGCGCGCCGTTCACGTACAATTGCGGGAACGTCGGCCAGTTGGAAAACTGCTTCAAGCCTTGGCGCACCTAGTAACGAGCCAATCCGTCAACATTCGAGCCAAAAAACACATCCATACCGGTACATACAAGCACACAGTCAGTGGTGCTAAGCACGTACCTCTTCGTCGTTCAGAATGTCAAATGTGCCAAACTGGATCTTCTCTTCGTTCAGGAGCGCAACGACCTGGCGACTGAACCCGCACTTGGGCTCACTCGGGTTCCCCTTCATAAAGAGCATCACTGGCGACGCACTGCCCACCACCCAAGCGTCTCGTCACACATTATAACCCAAACACCCAACCACCCAAAATACCCAAAACCCAACCAACGAACGCACTTGATGAGCTTCTTGAGACGGTACTCGAGCGCTTCGTCGATGCCGCTCGCAGTCGTCGCGGTCGGTGCGCTGCCGTTGCTGCTACCGTCCGAGCCGCTTGCTGCGGCGTCCGCCGCTGCCTTCTTCGCGATGCTCTTGCTGAACACGTCGACGCGCTTCGCGAGCTCAGCGACGTTCGCGCCTTCGAGCTTCTCGAGCACACTGCGGCCCTGGGCGACAACAAACGTAGGCACGACTGCGATCTGGAAGCGTTCCGAAAGCTCGGGGAGCTCTTCAGCCGCGACTTTGAGGAACCGAATGCGCGGGTGCAGCGTCGCGAGCTGGCGCACGACCACGTCGATCTGGCCGTTTGGACGGCACGGCTCGTGGAAGTCGGCCCAGAAGAACGCGATGCTCAGCGTCGACTCGCGCGCCGTGAGCTCGTCGAACTGCGCGGCGTCCTGCACGTCTACGACAGTGCCCGTGGTGATATTCGCCATCCTGGAGCTGCTCGTAGAGGTGGTGGTGGTCACAAAAGGCTCGCTTGGTCGAGGCGAAGAAAGCAGAAGTGAGCAAAAACCAAGGGATTTAACAAAAAGCTCACCAAAAAAGCGATTACAGGAAGTATACAGTTTTCCAGTTGTGTGAGACTGTCGATAATGTTGGAATAATTCCGGCATCGTGTCGCCTCCTCATCATCGTGTTCCTTGCATACGCTCAGCGTCTCGCCACCGTTTATCGGACTTTTATCTTGCAGTCTTACAATCACTCTCTCAATCTACCGCCTCCTCTCACTTGCTTCTATCGACTTCCTTCTTCTCGCGGCTGCTGCTCCAGCATCACGAACGAGTCCTCTAACCCCACAGCCAGCGCCGCCAGAGGGACCGCTGCTCTATCGTCCTCCTCTCCATTGTCAGCCTGTCGCGGCCACCGTGGCTGCGGCACCGCTGCTGAAAGCCGCATCGACGCCCCCATTTCTTCCGCTTGGACGTGCCACATCGACGAGATAAAGTACGTCGAACTCGGCGTACTTAGCTCGCCCATGCCTGCACCAGTCTGGAGCTCGAGCATGACGTAATCACTCTCCGACGACGCGGTCGAGAGCGACGACTGCGAATCCGTCACGTGGCCGACCACGCGCGCCATGGGAATGTCGGACGCGTCTGCGACGGTGCTGTCGTTACTCTGCGTCTTGTGTGGCACAGCTGCAAACGCCAGCGACGGGCGCTCGTTGTCGGGACCGAACTGCTGCTGCCTGTCGGCTCCTCGCCACGTGTACTCGCGCTCTTCCACCAGCGCCGATGTACTGTGCGCCATCGTCTTGCCGTCAAAGACACTGCCTTCTTTCGTTCGAGACGGGGGCACGTACACGGACTTGCTCAGCGCGTACGACGACGCGAGCGCCAGCAGCGACGACGCTTCCGACGCGGCAGGGACGCGGGTCACCGCGCCGTCGACGTGCAGCGTCGGGAACACGAGCGCCATGGGGGCCACGGGCTCTGGCGATACGTTCGGGTGGATCTCGGGCCGCACGTGGATCGTCGTGGCGCCTCGCACTTTCTCGAGTGAGATCACGTGGAGGACGAGGACCTTCTCTGGCTGGTCGAACGTTTCTTGGAGCGCGCGTCGCAGCACAGCGTCCGAGCTTACAGAGACGTAGCGCTTTAAGCGAAGCATGGACGCTGGGGCTTGTGGGCGAGTCGCTAGCTGCTGGCTGTTGTCGTTGTCGCCGTCTCGCTTGTCTTCGTCGTCTGGAATGGGTATCCCTTCGTCGTTGTCGCTGTCGTTGTCGTCGCTGTCGGTCGTCAGCTGCATGACCAGCGCAATGCGCATCGCGTCGCCTACGCGGTCGCGCGCCACGCGCCGCAGGAACGTGAGCCCCACAGCGTGGAGGTACCAGGCGTCGACAGGTACGGGCTCAGCACCTGCCTCCTCTGGAAACGTCACGAGGCACGAGGACTTCACCACATCAGCGCTCGGGGGCCCGCCGCCCATGAGGTCTGAGGTGTTTTACTGCTCGTGCGGTGTGTGTTGTGTGTGCTTGTCCTGCTATTGCGTGTGGGAAAGAAGGGGGTGACGCGGCAGGTGCACGCACACGCGACGTGGTCGCTCAATCTCGGCGTTCTCGACCTTCTTCTCGCTTGTCTGTAATAGACGCTGCTGAATTCGTTCTTTTTTGAGAAGACCAAGAGTCCACTTGATTAAAGCGGAAAGATTCCTACGATAAACATTCAGAAAGTAGAAGGAGGTGGGAATCTTGCTTTGCGACAGTTTAGAAATTATGCTGCTCGAAAGGATAAGTGAACTTATCACTTCCACTTCGAAAAGTTCGGTTCTTTTTGCGTTCAGTAAAGTGCGTTTTGAACCGCTGGCCCGGTCAGGCCGGTCCCGAAGTCCGGTCCAGCTCGGCGGTTTGCATTTGTAATGATGAAGAAAGCGAGGGACACCACTCGCTTGGATGGCCCCGCTCCGTTGCCCAACCACTCATTTGGCCGCGCATTTGCACGCCGAGCCAATCGCGTTATTGTCGCTTTCATCATCGGAATCTCTCAACATGGCGGAAGTTGCTACGGAAGTGAAGCTCTTTAACAAGTGGTAGGTGCCGACGCCGTGCGCTCTTGTGCATGTGCATGCCTGCGAATGTGTGGGGGAGAGAGAGAGTGAGTGTGTGCAGTGGCGTCCGTCACTGGCTCTTTGTCGAGACGTAGCGACATCGTCTTCCATCAACAGCTACAGAGGTCGATGACCATCACAGCGCGTCTCGCGTTGAAATAACCGCATGTCAGCTTCCAACGAGAGTCCGCGACAGCAGCAGCAGCTCAGCAGACGACGCCACCGCTCCTCTCCCCTCTCGAAACGCATCCACAATGCACGCTAATGTGCGCGTGTCTGTCTTGTGTCCGCTCTGCTGTCTAGGTCGTACGATGACATCAGTGTCAGCACGGACATCTCGCTCGAGGACTACATCGCCGTGAAGGGCAAGGCGGCGACGTTCTTGCCGCACACGGCGCAGCGGTACCAGAAGAAGCGGTTCCGCAAGGCGCAGTGCCCGATCTCGGAGCGCCTCGTGAACGCGCTCATGCGCAAGGGCCGCAACTCGGGCAAGAAGGTCAAGGCCGTGCGCATTGTGCGCCACGCGCTCGAGATTGTCCACCTCTTGACGGACAAGAACCCGCTCCAGGTCGTCGTCGAGGCCGTGATCAAGTCGGGCCCGCGTGAAGACTCGACGCGTGTCGGCTCGGCCGGTGTCGTGCGTCGCCAGGGCGTCGACGTGTCGCCGTTCCGCCGTGTGAACCAGGCGCTGTACCTGCTCGCGACCGGCGCGCGTGAAGCCGCGTTCCGTAACGTGAAGACGATCGCTGAGTGCCTTGCGGACGAGCTCATTAACGCGTCGAAGGGCTCGTCGAACAGCTACGCGATTAAGAAGAAGGACGAGATTGAGCGTGTGGCGAAGGCCAACAGATAAGCGCCCCGCGATGGCCGCTGCTGCTGCAGCCAGGCGACGTCAACGACGCGAGTCGTTAGGGTGTCTGGTTTGGCTGCACACACGAAGTGCGAAGATGGACCGTCGTGGGTGGTTCCTCATGAGACGGGCGAGGAGGAATACAAGAAGCGATCCGCCGATTTGTTGAGAGCAAGCGATTCGACACCGTGTTGGGCGTTCCGTTTGTTGCGTCTGCTGGTCTGTGGCGTGGGGGGTGACTGGAAGGCGGAGGTGGTGGCAGGAAGAGTGATGGTCTGTCGAGAATTGGGAGCGACTAAAGCAAACCCCACGAGTTACTCGAGGACGCCATCGAGCTCGACGTCGGTCTTCCCCGCCTTGAGCTGTTTGATAATGTGCTTGAGGCGGTTGACGAGCTCGCTCTCCGAGTTCTTGTTTGCGTTATTCGTGATGAGCTTGACACGCGACGCGTACGCGAGCGACGTCTGCGTCTCTTCCTGTTTGGGAATCGATCGATCATCCAGTTGACAAAATCAAGGGAGGTAGGGCTCATGTAAGTGAGTAGCCAACGGGGCAAGTGCGTCCGCTGCGGACGGAGCCACCGCACCTGGTTGTAGTCGGCTGGGGAGATGTTGACAAACATGAGCTGCACACACACGCAAGCAAGCAAGGGGGTCAGACTACCCTACCGCCTCCAGGCAGCAACCGACCAACAACTACTGCCACCAACCCACCACCACCCACCGTCTTGGCGTTCCCGCCCAGCGAGTCCTGCATGAGCTGCGTGAGCTTGTTGTTCCGGTACGGAATGAACTTTTCGTTCGTCGACAGCGCCGAGATGACGTCGCCAAGCGCTGTCGTCCACATTTCATTCCATCCCACACCCACTGTCAATAGCCGCCAGTCTCCAGCGTGACGCCACCACCCACACGCACCACTGAGGCTCTTGTTGATCGCTTGCGCCTCTTTCAGGCGCTCCGCTGTCGCCCCCGTCTTGCCCGCTCGCTCAGACCCCGCGAGGTCGACGAGACTGAGCTTTCCAGTCGTCGTGGCTTTCGTCGTCTTGTTGTAGCTCTCGACGAGGAGCGAGAAGACCGAGTGGCTGCGGCTCGACTCGGCGTTCATCTTGGTCGAGCCCACTTGGCGCTTCTTGTTCGCGCTCTCAAAGAGTTTGAGCGCTTGGTGCGGTGACGCACACGCTTTCACGACCGCGTTCTGGACAAACACCATGCCCTTGTCGTTCTTCTTGATCTCGAGCTTCATAGTCCCACTCCCGACAGCAGCAGACTCACGGTCGTGGCCGGCGTCGACGAGGTGGAGCAAGTCAATGAGCGTGTCGTTGTAGAGCTCGAGCATGGACGCGGAGAACGTGATCGTATAATTGCTCTTGGCGTCGTCTGCGAGGGCGTACAAGTGCGCGATCGCCCGTGGCGTGAGGCCTGGGAGCGTGTCCGTCCCGGTCATTGTGAACGTCTTCCCCGACCCGGTTTGGCCGTACGCAAAGATGCACACGTTGTAGCCGTCTAGTGCACTCTGCATGAGGTTCTTCGTGTCTTCAAACACCGCGTCCTGGGAGCTCGCCGGCGAGAAGACCTGGTCGAACGCGAACGGCTTCGGGCCACGCGCCGTCTCGAGCTCGAGCGCGTACTCGTCGGTGAACGTGACGCACGAGACGCAGCCGCGCTCGAGCTCCGAGCTGCTCATCGGCCGACAGCGCGCGAAGACGCGGATCTTGCCTTTCATGTCTTCGATCTGGTTGTAGTACTTCTTGCGCAAGAGCTGCTCCTCTTTGTAGCTCGCTTCGAGCTTCCCGAGCTGTGTCTTGGCGACTGCGAGCTCGTCTGCGACACGAGCGGCGGTCGCCGCCTCGGTCTTGAGCACCGCGACTTCGTCTTGGAGCTTCCCGAGCTGCGACGCTTTGCTGCCGAGGACGGCGAGCTCTCTCTGGGTTTGGGCGGATTCGTCCTGGAGCGTCGCGGTCTTGGTCTGGGCAGCTTGGAGCTGCTGCGTGAGCGTCGCAATGTCCTTCTTGAGACTCTTCTCGGCGTCCTCGAGCGCGTGTTTGTGCTTCTTCTCCAAGTCGGCGACCTTGCGCTCGAGCGCAGCTGTGTTCCCAGCCCCACCGCCACTACTACTGGTGCTGCTAGTGGCGAGCTGGGACTCGGCTTTCGCGAGCGCACTCTCGAGCTGCGTGATCCGGACTTTGTCAGCCTTTGCACGCGCTTCCAGCGCTTTGAGCTTCTGTTTCGACTCGTCGACAGCTTTGCTTGTGATGGCACCTCCTGGTGTCTTGGGCGGACTCAAGCTGACACTCTCGCTGACGTCTGGTGCGTCACGTGGCGTGGCTTTCGTGTGGCTACCACCACCAGCTTTCGGCTTCTTGGACGGCGAGGAGCCGGGTGTGTGCGGCGGCAATGGCCGCTTCGGTGCCGCTTTCGCCTGCGGCGTTGGCGGCTTGGCTGCGGCTGCGAGAACTGCGCGCTCCAGCTCCAGCTTGCGTCGCTCGTCGCGCGCTTTCAGCCGCTGTTCGCAGTCGGCGAGCAGTGCGTCGAGCTGCTTACGGAGTACGACACATCCTCGCGCAGGCGGTAAGCGGCTGGCTTCGCTCGCTGCGCTCCGGAAGCCTGCGACGTCATCTCGCCGGCTCGCGTGCATCCGCTTGAGCTCGTCGACGCATGCGTCGCTCGCTTTGAGGTATGTCTGGTAACACTTGGCTCTGTCGCCATGATTGAACTGCGCTTTGCCGTGCTCCACGGCGTCGCGTACGATCGTGACGAGGTGGAGACACGACATGAAGTCTTCTTTCTCGCCCGGGCTCTCGCTGTCCTGGGACTCCACTGCGTCCTTTGCGTCCGCTTCCGTCTCGAAGTCATTGTCGTCGCCGCCATTGTCGTCTTCAGCCACGTCGCTTTCGTCGACGTCAGCGTCATCGAGAGCCTCGCGAGTTCGAAGCGTAGCTCTTGATCCATCCGAGCTCTCCCGTGCCTCACTGTCGCCGTCGTCGTCGCTGCTCTCAGCGTCCTCTTCGTCGTCAAAGAACGTGCTTTGACTAGCTCGGCGCTTCCCTTCCGTCGACTCAGTAGTCGGCGTCTTCTGCTTGCCATCGCTCCGTAGCAAGCGGCTGTCGTCGCTGTCGCCATTGAGCTCCATGAGCTCGAGGTGTAGTCGCAGCTGTTCAATAAGTGTCTCGAGCGTCGCTTTCTCGGCTTTGCGCGCTTCGATCTCGCGGATGAGGTCCGCGATCATCGCCTGCAGCTCAGTTCGTTGCTTCTCCAGTTCGTCTGCCGCGTCCTCGCGCTGCCTCTCAGCCTCGACACGAGCTGCGTCGTTGGGCTTTGAAGATTCCGGAGCAGCTCCGATTCGTTCACTCCTGTCCGCCACCGACTCGGTCAGCACTGTCGCCATTGTGACTCTGCTCTGCTCGTCGTTGACGACACTGGAAGGCTCCCGATTCAGCTCGCGCGTCTTTGTATCGCCAGCCTCGCGAGCCTTTGTGACCCGCGCGAGCTCCTGTCGGAGTCGTTCGACCTCCCGCTCGAGCGCTGAGGCGGTGTCTCTGCTCACTGGACGAGAGTCCGACACTGAGGACGAGAACGACGACGACGACGACGACGCTGGTCGAGAGTCGTTGGTTCGGCTCGTGTCGTCGTCGTCGATCGCTGTCGTCTCTGTCGCGTGAGTGCTGCTCTTGATCGTCGATTCGCCGAGTGCCTGCCACTGAGCGACGGCTTCGACCTTCACGACCACCGAGCGGTGTCGGCTCTTGAGCTGTGTGACGTCGTGTTTCTTGGCGTTGTACGCTTCCTCCGTCGCCTTGAAGAGCAAGTACAGATCCTTCACTTGCGCCTTGTCCTCAATCGCCGGCTCGCGACTGTGCGCCCGCTGGAAGTCGGCGAGCCACGTCTTGATCGCACCTTTCGCAGCATTCTTCTTCGCCAGTAGCGTCTCGAGCTCGGCTTTCTCAGCCTTCAAGTGCGCCTTGGACCGCAAGACGTCGGCGCTCAGTTCGCGAGTGCGCTCGACTTGACTCTTGTACTCGAGTTGCGCGAGTGTCAAGGCCGCGAACGCGTCTGCACTGGTTTGCTTGTCCGTACCCTCCTCCCCATCCCCATCCCCACTAGGGTCCGTCTGGCTGTCGGTCGTGGCTGTCCGTGTGACTGTAGTCATCGTCTCTGCTGTCGACGTCATTCGAGGCTTTGCAGCGGGTGCGAGCTCAAGCGTCTGGAGCGCACACTCGAGCGCATCGCCCACTGCTGTACGCTCGACAGCAGCGAACTGCTCACGCGCCTGGGCAAGCTGGCGCTCGAGTCGGCTCTCTCGCTCCACGGACGCACGCATCTGGCATTCGAGTGCGTTGAGGTGCGTCGCAAGCGCTCGAGTCTCGCGCTGTACTGCCACCTGCTGCGCCATGTCGACAACACGGTTCACGACTGCGTTGAGACACGCGTGCGTCTCCCGCTCGGCTTCGAACGCCGCTTGCATCGTGTGCACACGGCGCACGAACGCCTTCTCTTTCACGGCCACCTCTTTGCGCAGCTGCGTGAGCTGGGCGATCGCACGCATCGACTCGCCCTTCGCGTCTTCCCACGTCATGACGAGCTCGTTCCGGAGCTGCGCGAGCGCAGCGTGCTTGTCGTGTTCACGCACCTGCGTCTCACGTCGCAGTTCGCGTGCGACGAGCAGGTGGCAGTGCGTCATTGCGTCTTCATGTGCCTGTAGACAGCGCTCGAGGCGCTCTTGCCACTGCGCCCGTTGTTGGCTGTGTGCTGCTGTCTCTGCAGTGCAGAGCTCTCGAAGCGCCTGCTTCTCCCGCTGTGCCTGGGCGTCCTTCTCTGCGCTCGTGCTCACAAGCACGTTGAGCTTGCGCTTCTCGTCCTGGATCTTGCGCTTCGCCTTGGTCCGAAGGTCGCGCAAGCGTGTCTCGTAGTGTGCCTGTGTTTCCTTCTCGATCGCTTTGTACTGCGCCATGATGTGCGCGACCTTGAGCGCTTGCTCGTCTTTCATCGCGTGCATGTCGGCCACGACCTTTGCGAGGTGCGCCTTTGCGAGCGCGACAGGAATGTAGCTCTCCTCTTCCTCCCCGCGTGCTGGCGGCGGCGTTGGATCGGTGCTGACCGCAGCAAGGACTTTGCCGAACTGGAAGTCCTGGACGCGAGCCAGTGGCATCGGCACCGCCGTCGCTTTCGGGCGAGGCGAATGAGCGCTTGCAGCGCTGTTGTTGGTGCGCTCATCGCCCTTTGTCGCACGTTTAGCGGGTTCGTCCGCGTCGTTCTGATCGTCGACTGTCGTTGCGTTTGCGTCGAGTGCTGGTTCAGCAACCAGAGCAGTCGAGTCGGTCGTGGCCCGTGATAGCAGCGCTGCTGCGGTCTCTGCGTCGCTCTCGTTGCCGTCGTCTTCTCGAAGGAGCATCGTCGAGAGCTCGCAATGCAGTGGCCAGTGTTTGCGACCGCCCTATTGATCGCTGCTGTGGTCGGACGAGGTCGATCTGGCGAGGAGCAAGAGGAGGAGGAGGTGCGTGCGCCAATTTGACATGCAAATTGAAACGGCGCAGGCGAAAGTGGTGCATGAAACGGCGTGGATATATTTTGACATATCTGTAATTTTGGACCGGTTGATTTTCGACAGTGTGGCTTTTCACGATGAGATCCATAGACATAACGACACCACCTTCTTCCAGCGTGACGCCGCGCACAGACGATCGGGCGAGTCTCGC
>JAASGD010000093.1:0-38946 GCA_023334115.1 Globisporangium megalacanthum
CGAACGGCGAGTTCAAGTACGAACCGATGCGCTGCTTGGCGTACGCGATGACCTGCGCCTCGTTCAGCGTCGCGTCGCTGTTGAGCAGGTTGTCGATGTTGATCTGCGTCATCTGACCGAGGATGTCGTCCGTGGTCAGCGTGGCCATGATGGCGTCAGTGCGTGAGTCCCAGGCGTCACCGGCCACGGTGCGGGCAGCCAGTGCGGCGCAGCACACGACAGCGGCGAACCAGTTGCGGAACATCGCTTGTTTCGTCGGTTGCGCTGGTCTCGAGGCGAGGAGCTACTGCCGGTGTTCCAAGTCGAAGGCGAATTGGAAAGTGATCCGAGCTGTCGGTCGTGCCTGCCTGCTTGCCTTCGACTGGTTCGGGATCCTTTGCGGGCCTTCGGACGCGAAAGGCGAGGCGAGGGCGATGCAAAGTGCATCGTCGATGTTGGACGAGAAGAAGTTCCTTGAACCAATCGTCGCTTGTCGCATTGTCAGTGCTGACCGCGGATCTGCTTGCTGTGATTGACAGGCAGCGTTGCTGGTTCCCTGCTTCTTTCGCCAACAGAGTCGCCCACGCACGAACTTTGCCTCGAAAAGGCACCAGCACTGGTCAAAGTGCGTGGTGTGTGACGTGTGGAGTTCCGTGTGTGCAGAGCCGTGGCGAGAGTCCGCGGAGTGGGACTTGAAGTCGCTTGGCAAGTCAACAACAGGTCGACAAACTGATACCGAAGCGCGCACCTCAAGTGGAGCGCTGAACTCGGGGCCTTTTCGCGAAGCGCGAGCCGAGCGGCGCTCACCAAGCGCAACGCGAACGAGAGTTCCAAGAAGTCTTTTCGATATCCTCTTGTTAAACAGAGCCATGAGTGCGTGCATGCGTGCGTGCCTTGTTATCAGTCTGAAGAGGCAGTGGTCAAATCCTTTCACACTGGCCGAATCCACGAGCCCGCTGTGAAACTTGACCAAGAGAGTTCAATGTGGCGGGTTTGGCACACGCCCGAGCGCCTGCAAGGCCTGCCACTGTTGTCTGTTACAGGTGGAAGCGGAAACTTGATTCCTGCCTGTTACCGTCCGGGCTTGTAACACCGCGTGGACGATGAATCAAGTCGGTGCCGTCGCGTCGTTCTCATCTCGTCGCGCAATGTTGGTGCTCTCTTTCAGATTAAAATGATGACCTCCGTGTCAGGGTGGCTCGTATCAGGGTGGCTTCGGAAGTCGATCTCGCAGATTGCCAGACGCTCTCAGGTCAGCGATCGATTACAATACTGTACTGTACCAATACAGTTGAGAGAACAGAGAGACATCACATGAGCTACCGCACACTCTGTCCAATCGAGCGTGGCGCCTTGCTCACAATTGCTGCAGTTGGTGTTGTCGCGAGACAAAAACGCGGTTTGATCACCTGGTCGCCCGGTGCTTGGACTGACGCTTCGCACTTCAACTCAAGCTCCAGCTTCCTGCGGAACGCAACGCACGCATGACTACCCCAAGCCTTTGCAGAAGCTGTGAACGGCTGTGAGTGAGGGTATCACTCGGACAATTAGAATCGTGCGCACTCCAGTCTCTGCAACTTTGCTTGCTATGGTTGGCATCGCGCTGGCTACTGTCAGAAAAAGCGCCATCGCCTTCGCGCTGCAGCTGCTTGTCTTGGCGTGGCTGACAGGCAACAAGAAATGCAGCAAAAGTTTGGCTCTCTGGAGTTGACTTCTGTACACGATGGTACCGGTTCACAAATCCAACGCTCTGGAGCACTTCAACTTCAACAATGACCTCACTCCAATCCTCAAGAGTCTCGCTTTGGCCTGTCTCGACGAGACAGCAAAGCCGTAAGAGACGAACAACGTGTCCTGATGATCTTCGAAAGAAGCGTCGAAACTGAAGCCGAGAGATCTTTGTTCTGGAATGGCACATCAGAGCGCGTTTAGCATTTTGCGGGAACTGAAGCTCCTCGACACTCGTTCTCGACCTCCGCTCGGGCTGCAGCTGGACGAAGCGAAGACGGGCAAACGAAGGGCGGAAACGAGGACAGAGCGCCGGAAGTCGCTGCACCACTTTCGGTAATGGCCGCATGTGAGCGATGTGCTGGCTGCCGACTCGGAGGTCGGAGGTCCATTGGATCGGTGATTGAAGCCGGCGGTTGTGTGCCACTCTGGCTCAAGACGGTACGATCTCTGACTCGATTCATTTCGAGTTTGCCTTCAGCGTCCTGGAGTTTGCACTGTGACACTGCTGTACCAGTGGTACAGTACGTGCATCAGTGCCTCGAGTGTCGACCTGCCCGTCGACCCTCGCCTCGCAACACAAACCAGATCAGCGCAGCACCCACGAACCGATTTGCAACAGTCCACACGGCAGCGTCGATCGCCTGCCTGCCTGCTTGCTTTGTGATGACTCCCTTCCATCACGATGCCTGCCTTCTTGAGGTTCCGCTTCGTTTCAACTACACCGCTGGTTTCGTTTGGAGTCGTGTGTTTGAATCGGTCTCGGACGCACGGATCACAGCCCATGTGTTGTTTGTGTCCTCACGTCCATTCCATTGCTTCGCAATCTTCTGCCACCACTCATCACTCTTCGCCTTGCGCTCTTGCTGGCAGCGTGAGCGAATGTGGTGAGAGGATGACACTTGGGCTGCAGCGTCTTCATTGGCGTCACGACGCAATTCCAGCGACCTCCTGGACGTGCCTCGTGCACGTATGCGGATCGCTGGAGCTGCTGGATCGGAATCCACGTTGTATGTGCTCGTTCGCTGGCGTTTGATGGTATTGTTCGGATCCGTTGGCAAGGACCCACCGCATCAACCTCACGCTCCACTTCTCAATGCGTTGCTGACGACCAATTTCCCAGTGAGACTGCGAGAGAAGCTACAGTAAGGTACTTTACCTGAGCAGACAATGCGCTGGATCGAAGCCGCCTATACCGTCCACAAACAATTCGTCTCGTCCGAGCCTTCCAACCTGAAGGCAGGTGGCACGCACATTATTGGCCACCATGAAACGGTTTCAGCGTTGTTTCACATCAGCCAGCTCGAAGAGCTTTGTCCTCGTTGTGAGCGTGGTGCCGCCATAACAGCGTCGGCTCGGAGACTCCTCCCAGCGTCACGACAGACAAAAGTATGTTCGGCCTCAGCGGATGCTGCGCCCGCTTCGAGCGCCTCGAACACAACGTCAAGTTCGTGTTCCTCTTCACGCTCGCGTTCTGGTCTGCGAGCAGCATCATCTCGCAGCAAGTGCTCGTCGGCTACATCTTTGTGCTCACGGGCTCGAACAAACCGGTCGGGCTCGTCAAAGCCACACAAGGACTCGCACAGCTGCTCTGTGCGCTGCCAGCAGGCTTCGCAGCGGACTTTCTGCGGCGCGACCGCATCCTCGCAGGCGCTGGTGCTCTCGGCGTCGCGACCGCACTCCTCACGGGCTTTGCGTTCCAAGTCGGTTCGCTCCCGCTCATCTGCGCAGCGTTCGCGCTCTGGGGCGTCTTCGCAGCGTTCCAGGGCCCTGCCATGGAAGCTCTCTTCGCTGACTCGGTGCCGTTCGGCCAGCGCTCGCTCCCGTTCACGCTCAAGCACATGGTGCTCAACGCGGCGCTTGTGCTCGGCCCCGTCTGTGCGATCCTCCTCTTCTGGCACTTTGGGGACACGTGGGAGCTCGCAGTGCTCCGGCCAGTCCTGCTCTTTGGCACGTTTGTCGCCGCCATGGCCATGGCCGCGCTCTTCCAGTTCAACGACGACATGGCGTACGAGAACCAGCAGCGCGTGCTCGCGATCGAACGCGAACTCCACTCGATCGAGCGCAACTTTAGCGTCGAACTCAGCGCGTACGCTCTTGACGAGCTCGAGAGTGACGCAGACGGCGGCAGGAGTGCTCAGATCTACGGCGATGAAGAACCGCTCTCATCCGTCACGTCGCGAGTGCCGAGCGAGTTCTCCCTCCTGCTGCGGGCGCCAAGTGGAGGCATCTGCTCTCCTACGACCATGTACATGACAAACAACTCGACTGACGCGGACCAGCTGGTCGCACAAGACCTCGTGTTCACCGACGCAGTGCCGCTCACGCCGCCGCCTGCGGCTCCGACGTGCTGTGGCCTCGACGCGTCCCACGTCCCAGCAGTGCTCTTCCTCTCGGACTTTGTCGTGAGCAACGGCGCTGGCTTGACCACGCACTTTGTCCCGCTCTTTCTCTTTCAAGAGTTTGGGCTGAGTCCGATCGCGGTCGCAGAGCTCTTTGCACTGCTCCCGATCTGCGTCGCCATCAGCTCCCTCGCAGCTCACGTTGCGTCACAGTACTGTGGCCGCATGCCCGTGATCGTGCTCACGCGCGTGGTCGGCACGCTTTGTTTGCTCGCGATGGCGCTCTCCGCGTCGTTCGAAGCGCAGTGTGGGCTCTTCTTGGCTCGCGGCGCCATGATGCGGTGCACCGAGCCGTTGCGGCGGTCGTTGCTGATGGACTTTGTGCCCAAGAAGCAGCGCGCACGGTGGAACTCGCTCGAAGGGCTCACGCGCTTCTCGTGGGCCGGGAGCGCAGTGCTAGGCGGATTCTTGGTCGAAGCGCACGGCTACCGCTTCTGCTTCTTGGTCACGTGTGCAGTCTACGCTGCCGGAGTGCTGCTCGAGGTGGTGCTGATACCGATCACCAAGTTTGCGGTCGAACGCGACTCGAGTCCGGATAGCTTCTTGGACGTCCGAGGGCGACCACCCACGAGCAGCAAGATCTGAACGACAGGGTGGGTGGCACGTCTATCAGTTGGTGGCGGGTTTGACATGACACACTGAGAGCAGAATCCAGTGGAGACGAGAGCGAGACAAGGTCGCGATTGATTGACAAGGAGGTGAACGGACTCTCAGCGCCTCACGGGACGAACACGGATAGCACAGATACAATAGCACGGCATGGACTGCGAGTGAGGGTACTGGTTGGTCATTTGGTTCGTTGCTCAAGCACCTGAGTCAGGTGTATCGGAAGATGGCGTGCGAACCAAAGCAGATCGCTCGAACAACACACAAGCGCAGCGACCCACACACAAAAGATCCGCTGGATTGCGGGTGCCTCGGAGAGGACCGTGTTGCTCGCATGGTCGGTCCATCGGAGCGGTGTCAGGTGGGATGAAGAAAACTCCTTTTGACGACGAAGCGTACCAGATCTTGGCCATCGTAGCGAGCATTGCGTCGCTGTCGACGAACCCCCCTCTTGGTAGAAAGAGAGCAACGCGGCTGTTCCGTACGCGAGGTTCTTCCTCTTCAGCAGCTCACCCGCGCGAGCGTTCGCCTGTGATTGGAGTTGCTGGGATCTCGACGCCAGAATCGAGGACTGGTCCTGGAGCCGTCTCTTCCGCACAAGTCGCAGAAGGCGCCACCGTCGGCAATGCCAATGATCAGTCGCTGCTGCTGATGTTGCTGGATGACGGCGCCGGTACAGTCGGTTGTTCGTCCATCATCTCGCTCGCATCCCGCGACTCGCTGTGTCCAGCAAACCGGCGTCCTCGGGTGGCTCGCGAAGGTCCGGCTGCTCGCGTGTCGCTGGCAGCTCGTCGTGCAATGTAGTCGTGACGTCGTCGTCCGTACACCGCGGCACTCGACCTCGGTTCACAACAGCAAGAAACCCGAGCATCGCCTCCTCGATCTTGCGCACATGATCGGTCGCGAGCCTGCTGCCGACATCGGCGATTTGGCGACCAACAACGAGCAGCCTGTTGCAACGCTCATTCTCATTCATGGGGCGGGCGGGGCTGCGATCCTCGACGACACGCTCGGTTCTAAAGCTGTCTTCGTCAGACACCGCCGTCGCGTCCTCATCGCTCGTGTCAATGGCTTCGCCGCGTTGTTGCCGCCTTGCGTGGTGCAGCAACCAGCGCGGGTGAATCTTCATCAGCGGGATGACAGCACGAGGGTACTTGCGTCGGCGCAGATACAGCACGTGCCTGCATGGGAGCAAGTGCGTCATCATGAACGGGCAGGAACAGTTCCAATCGCGCGTGTTGACATGGTACTCTGCGTGCACGTCGCCATGTCGTTCGTAGTCGTCGTCGTCATCACTCTCGTTCGCCGACGGTACCCGAGCTGGTTCGACGTACGAAATCAAAGAGATTGGACCGTTTACTCTGTAGCGACGATACGCCGTGGAGGTCTGCATGGCGAACATATACTGCTGGCGCACCAAGCCGACCGCATACCGGCTCACGACCCCGGCGAGTTTGTTCACCTCCTCGTCAGCATCTGCAAGGTGGGCGTCTCCAATTATCCCGGGAGCCCGTCTCCACTCCAACTCTTTCGTTCGCTGCCAGAACAGCATGGCGACCAGGCACTCGTCGATCTCCTTGAACCTCCCTGTGAGCTGCTTGAGTTGCCGCCAGCTGAACTCCACCATGCTGTTGGTATTGTTCCCGAGGTGCGGAACCGGGCACCGCTCGTGAGAGCACCACTTTGCCCTGATCGCGTCCCAGTTGCTGGAGAAGTACTCCATCCAGGCAGACGGCTTGTTGTCTGCACCCGCGATCGATCGCATGAAGCGGAGCCGCTTCGCGTACGCTGCCTCGGACGGTGCGTCAATGAGCTCCTTGACGACAATCTTCACGTTCTGCTTCTGCCAGTCCGAGAACCCGTACTTCGCCTTCCCGACTTCTTCGTCGAGGTACTTCTGCACGTGAAACTGGCATAACAGTACCCGAGCCGCTGGAAACTCGTCCTCGATCACAGCCATCTCTGTGACATCTGTGTTGATGACGATCCAGCGCACGCTTTCCCAGCTCGCATTGGCGCGCTTAAACTGACGGCACACTGTCTGGAGCAAGTTGGCGCGTTCGTTTTCGATTAGCGCGTGCTGCGAGACACAGTAGTCGGTGTCTGTTAGTACCAGTGTCTACCACACTACCCAACGCAACGACAGCAGCGTACCTGAACGTGTTGCCCTCGGCCAAACGCGTCGTGCACCATGAAACTGAAGAGTTTGTCGTGCTGCTCGCTCGTGTTGTGGGTTGCGTCAATGAGGACAATCTCCGGAAACTCAACGAACATCTCCTGCATGCGAGCCGTCTGCAGCGTGATCGCCACGACCTTCTCCCTCTCGTCCGTAAACACTCGCCCGACGTGACCCGGAAGAGAACAGAAATCCTGCAAGAACCTCTTGACGCGGTCCTCGACGGTTGATAGGTCTCCGTACTTGTCGGCCTTGAGGCGCGCCAGCAGATTGTGCACGTCCTTCAGAGTTGGCGCCGCCGCTGCCTTGACGCTGATGTAAGCGAGGATGCCCTTGGCGGGTGGCTGGTGGGTCGACATCTCGCGTGCAACTTCCCGCACTCGCTCGTCGATCACAGCCCGGTTATTTGGATAGCTCGCAAAGCGCTCCTTGCTCACTTCGTGGTTGTGTGCTGTAACGTGATAAGTGACGCGAACTCTCCACTCGTTCAGGTGTTCATCGAACTGCACGCATGCGTTCATCTGCATCAAGACAGTCACAAGTTAGATCGACCACAATTGCAACAGTCCAGACAATCCAGTATCTATCCCGCAACCACCTCGTTGCTGACAGCAACCCATTCGATACCAGCAATTCATGACGATACCAGCAACCCATTCGATACCAATAATCAGTCGATACCAGCAATCCAATTGATACCAACAACTCACTCGGCACCAGCACCAAATCGAACACTGCAAACCCCTGCTCACCTTCGCGGGGCACTCGATGCCTCGATAGACCTGGTTCGGCCGTGCACCCTCCTTGGCTGTACCTCGACGGCGCGGCTTGCCTGCATGCGTGCAGGCGTACACCCGCGCGTAGTGGTGGAAGGAGTCCGGGATCAGCTTGTCCGCCAGCTCACGCTCCAACAGAACCGGGCTCATGCCGGAGTCGCGACGCAGCTTCTGCTCGATCTTTGCGTTCCGACTGGCACTCGTTACCGCCGACCGCGCGCTCAGCACCTGAAAGCAACGAGCGGCTTCTTAGCCGCCAGACAGCACCCCACGCGTTCAAATACATGCTTCGCAAGCATACCTGCTTTGTACGGAAACAGTAGTCGTCCATGTACCGCTTGAATGAGTCCCACGACGCAAACGACGTCGCTCCCAGGTCTTCCACGGTCACGAGGGGCTCTGGCACAGACGCCCCTCGCTGTCGAGACGCACGGTGGGCGTCGTCACTGAAATCCGAGTCGCTCTCGTCGACGGGAGCAGCACGGCGAAGCGTGTTGACATCGCGGTCACCGTGACGACGGGGTTTCTTCTTCTTTCGAACGGTGCTGTCACGGGTATCACGGGCGGCTTCTTCGGTGCTGCTGCGTTCGCTGCTATCGAGAGCCGACCCCACCGACGGCGGCGCCGCACGCTTCTTCGCCCTGCCGCTTGCTCGAGTCTCGACTTGACTGCTGCGCTCGCTGCTGCTGGGCAACATCGACGACTGCGGCGCATGCTTCTTCGCCATCCCGCTTGTATCTGGAGAGAATTCTGAAATGAACGGGGGATACAGGTGGAAATACATGTACCGTACGAGTAATTGATTGGCTTGGAAATGGAACACCACTATTGCCAGCATCCAGAATAAAAAGGCAGCCTTATTGCCAGCAACTGAGTACTAGTAGTTACCAGCATCCAGACAGCAAACCGACAACATCCGAGCCTGTCGGCCAGCATCCGAACCCGACATCCACGCAAGAAGCGACTTGCTCCCACACATAAAAAATCACATATCGCAGAATCAGGCGCCACCGCACTTACTCCTTCGTGCGAAGTTACTCATTAATCGGGCTTGTAGCTGTAACGACACCAAGCATAACAACTTGAGCTCGAGTAACGAGAGTAGCAACAACACCAAGCATGGCAGCTCGGGCTCGTGCGAGGAGATCGTTCTTAACTCAACATACTCGGCCGCGCAGGCAAGTGCACTCAGACCGACTGCATTCAACTGCACAAACTGGAAAGAGCAGTTGATTCAAGTTACATGAGGAGCGCCTCGAGGCTCAAAGCCAGGTACCGATCGCAAGCGTGACGAAAAAGAGATGCGTGGGAATTTGCTTCCAATGCCATCACGCTCGCCAAAGTGACGAAGACTCGAAGACCAGCAGCGCCTGCACCCCGCAGTTGTACTTGTCCCACTGAGATACATCTCTATGTGGCGGATGGGAAGGTCGGGCTTCTGAACTGGAAGAACAGGCACCAATGCCATGCGCAGCCACTTGCCCATGACCTTGTACGCGTCCTTAGATTGCACGGGGTGGAAGAGCGTGGTTTTACGAGAGTCGAGATCAACAGCGATGCCAGTCCAGTGGTCTGGGTCGCCGAAATGGAGCGCGAAAAGCAAAACGGGCGCTCAACCACCTGACGCTAAGAGGCCCGAAGCCGCTTGAATCACTGGTCACTCTCTTGAGACGGCTGTAGAAGTTGCCATTGCGGGTGAGGAGGCTGGCAGTAGGGAAAACACGTTCCGTTCAATCTGTAGCGAGCGAATGATTGACATCTCAGCAGCCATTGCATTGGAGTCCACGAAGTACTTGTTGCCGAAGGTGAGACACGACACATCGACGCTGGAGAGTCGGGCTTGCGTCATGACGCTGGAGACCCGCTCGTGCGATGTTGAGCACTCCAGCCACGGCAATGGTGCGGAACTCTACTAGGGCTCGTTCTGCAGCTACATGGGTCCATTCTTGAAGACGTCTAACATCTTCTTTGCAGCGTGTACTGTGCGCATCGCGTTGAGAACAGGGACGGAGTACACTCGATCGCCGAGAACAGCTAGGGCATCCGTGGACGATGTCCTGTCTTGGTCGACCCGGTTGTCCTTAAAACGCGAAACGCCCGCTCGGTGCGGCCGATCGTGGCTACAGGCACGATACTAGTTACCTTGTTCTTCGGCGTCAGTGTCGGCTTCGTTGCGTGTAGCACGCGCACCTTTTCAAAGCTGTCAATGACCGAAAACAGGTTGAGCAGCTCTCTTGAGCAATTGAACGCGAACCCGCGGCCGAAGTTGCGAGCCATCGTGATAGAGATCATGGCACTGACCACCTCACGCTCCCAAACACGACTCGGTCGCTGAACGCTGGCGTGGTTGGTAGCCGCCCTCGCGGTCCTGCCCTTATTCGTCGCGTGAGAGCGGCCTGACGGCGAGACTGCCGTCTAAATTCGCCATGACCGGATCAAGAAATCTTTCTCGTCGCCGCCGCTGTCGTCGTCATTAAGGATTCGGTTCGAAGGCGTCAGGCGCTGAGACTGGACTGCCTACGGTTCGTGGCCGACTGAAGCTTCGCCGGTGGCGGTGTTGTGATCGACAGTGTTGTGTTCGAGAAGGCTGTTCGGGACACCCATCATCAAGCCGTCGATGTCGGCTAATGAGACCTCGACGGATGGATCGTTGCCTGCAAACGGTGAATGTCTCGGCGGCGAGTCCGGAGGGGTATCCAGCGGCCCTGCCAGCAGCTCAGTTGCGGTGTGCTCCAGTGACAGCATCTCAGTTGCTGTCAACAACTGAGTTGCTGTTCGTTCTGCCATGGCGGCTGTCGCAACACCCGGCGTCTCGTTCCTGCTGGTGTCGTTAGCGGTATCGTTGGCCATGCCATTGCGCTGCCCGTCAGGCTGTGACCCGAGACTCACCGCAACCGCGCTTGTTGCCACTGCCCCACTGTCCATGGCTCTGTTGGCATACCACCGTCTTTGAGAACCGCAAGAATTGCTGAAAGCGCCTGCTTGATCAGCGTGACGGGCTTGGTGCCGCCCCGCGCTCCACATTCGACAATCAAGTTGGCGGCAACGTGCACCTTGTTGTACCGCTCCCCGGCCATGAGAGCCCAATGTAAGGCTGCCACCACCTCCTCCGAGAAAGGAGTGACGTCTGTGATCTCGAGGTCGTCGTCTGAGTCGTTTGCGTGTTGGGGCAACCACAGCTTTTGTATCGACTCGACTGGAATCACATCGCGAATGTTTTTGACGCGCCGAAGGTAGGTAACATGCCGACAGCAGAGAAGCCAATTCACCGTGAAGAGGCGGCTGCAGATCAAGCAGTGCGTGTTCACATGGTACTCAGTGCAAACATCTGCTGGCATCCTAGTGTGGTCGTCGTCGTAGTCGTCCTTATTGCTGTTGTCGGTTGTCAGTGGAACGTAAGAGATCAACATGTTTGCGTCACCCACAAGGAATTGATGGTACACAGTCGACAGGAGCATTGCAAAATCGCGCTGTGACCGCACGAGATCGACTGCGTAGCTGCTAGCCACCGTCACGAATCGGTTAATCTCAGCGTTCGCGTCCGCAACATGTACGTGTCCTAACGACTTCGTCTGACGCGTTCATATTCTCTCCTTCGTGCGCAGCCAGAACAGGATTGCGATGATACACTCGTCGAACTCGGCGTACTTCATTGTGAGATCCTTCAGCTTGCCTTAGCTCGACTCAAGCTGGGTGTTAGTTTGGTTGCTGAGGTGCAAGAGCGTGCAGCGTAGATACGAGTACCACTTCTCTTTGCATTCAATCCAGTTGCGTTAGAGGTTCACGGTCCAACCGACGTGGTTGCTCCTGCCGCCAACGATTCTCTGCATTAACCAGAGGCGTCTTGTCGAAGATTTCTTCCGAATGTGAGTCGATCAGATCCCTTACTACCTAGTGCAGATAGTGGCGCTGCCAGTCGCTGAACGTGTACTTGGGCTTCACGAGCTCCTCTTGCAGGTACTTCTGCAAACACGAATGGTAGAGTAAGATCCGCAACTCTGGAAACTCGGCTTCTACCACGGACATCTCGCTGAAATCTATGACGACGCTGCGAATGTTACCCTACGCTGCATTTGCGTCCTTGAAGTATCTGCTCGCCGCCCTGAGCGTGCTTGCGCTTTAACCTTTGATGCTGCACGACAATGTGTGGTATGTATGCTGGATGCTCCGCTTCATTCATGAGGAATAACAACAACTCACCTGCACACGCTGCTCATTGACTAATGTATCGCGGATCATGAACGAGAACAACTTGTAGTGTGCATTGTTCGTGTTATGCGTCGCATCCACCAGCACAACTTCAGGGAAGCGCTAGAACGTTGTACGCATGTTCGCTGTCTGCCGGGTAACGCACTGTACGCTCTTATCGGTATCTCTGAACACTCGAGCGACGTGGCGATCACATGCAGAAAAGTCGCGTAAGACTTCGTTCACACTTGCTTTGATCGCTGGCTGGTCTGCGTTTTTGGCTGCCTTCAGACACGCCAACAGATTATCCACGTCCTTCACCGTCAGTGCGACTTCGCACTTGCTGGTCACGGACGCGAGGATGTCTTTGCGCGGGGTATTGAACGTTCATATTGCTTCGACCTTCTTGAGCACGGTAGGGTCGGTCACGCGGCGGCCCTCAGCGTACGCCTCGAACCTGTTGTTAGTGACGTTGCGAGTGTGCGAGGCTTTGGGCTGCGTCGCGCGGACCTGCCACATGGCGCTGGATCGGTCCTTTTGAACGCACACGTTCATTGGCGCGAACAGAAATACATCCCAGTCAGCACCGCACACTTGCTTACAGCGACCGATATGATGATAGTAAACGAGATGGTGCAGCAATCAAGATGGTGGTCGTGCACCAGCAACCGCAAAGCGCAAGCACGCAGACCCACATTTGCCGCGCACCCGATCGCTCGGTGCTTCTTGATTGATCTGCTCTTCTTGTCGTCTTCCTCTTACCGAGGACGCGGTGGCCCAGCATGTGTTCATGCGTACATATGTAATATGTGCTTCATGTCGGAAGGAATCATCTATTCCCCGGCTTCAAGGTCGAACAAGTCTGTATTGTTGCTGTACTTGTCTCATAGCTGACGGTGGATCTTGGCGTTCCGACTCGTGATCGTGATATCCGAACGCACGCTCATGATCTGCATTGAGTACAGACGCAGCACCACTACGTCAAATCGAGTCGCGAACAAATCAACACGCGAGTGAATATCGCACTTGCTTCGAGCGTTCGGAGTACTGCGTTTGATACGTCTTGAACGCATCCCATGACGAGAACGACATCTTGTCAAGTAGTAGGACCTTCTAGTCCTTTTTGCTTGCCGTCGTGGACCGCTTCCAGGCGACGTTATTGTGTTCCGAGTCGTGGAGAGTGCCGTTTCCGTGCCGTCGTCGCTGTCTAAATCGCTGCCGTCCAGATCGATGTTGCGATCACAGGAAGATGCGACAGGAGGATCGGAGGTGTCGTCATCGCTGGCATCGCTACCAGAATCGGGGTAGACCGCGTTGGAGTCGCTGTGGGCATCGGTCGCACTCCTAGGACCGCATGATCGCGCTTGGCGCATTCGTTTCTGTCGCCTCCCACTCGTACCGCGCCCACGTTCACTGCCGCTGTCGCCAGCACCGCTGGAGCTCCTCACGTCGCTTGACACCTCGCGCACGCGAAGAGTCAGGCTTCTTCGTTTCTCGCGCAACGATCCTCGCGCACGTATCGACTGGTTTGCTTCTCTTCTACCCTGCGAAATCTAAACTGAGGGGTTGAGCGCAAAATGAGATGTGTGCTGCTGCCAACGATAAGTTCGCACGCAAATTACTTCTGATTAGGTTCGGTCACGCAATTTGTGTCGAGTGGTGATAGAGATGGGCCCTTGGACGGTCTTTGCATGATTTAGGATGCTGGCAATAGCCAGTCCCTTGGACATGAGAGAGTTGGAAAGGTTCGCATGGGAGAGGGAACGTGGTTGCCAACCGAAAGTGCGTAGTCCCACTTTCGCGAGATTGTGGGGTGGTGAGTGTGCTGACAGTTCACGTGGGTAGAACCAGTACTGATCTGGTTGCTGGCACTAGCCACTACCATCCGACTCGGAACGCGTTACGTACCCGAGCCAGAATTGGTGTTACGTTTGCATCTAGGTACACCACGATAAACATGCCGAACACACATCCTCTAATCGCCACGCAAATCTCGGCTGAAGAGTTTTTTCATGTGGCAAGGACAAGCGTCCTTCCAATGGAAGAGACA
Organism: Globisporangium megalacanthum; assembly: GCA_023334115.1. Taxonomy (NCBI): domain Eukaryota; phylum Oomycota; class Peronosporomycetes; order Pythiales; family Pythiaceae; genus Globisporangium; species Globisporangium megalacanthum. The sequence goes on from JAASGD010000093.1 coordinate 13,906, forward strand.
TCCGATAAAATAAACAAAATGTCGGGAAAGTATGCATGCCCTGCGTGGGTCAGTGCCTCAAATCGCACACCATTGCCTTTGGGCGGAGGTCGCAACTCGCTGCGTCAGCAATGAAGTTGATGATGTTGTCGTACGTTTCGGTGGTCTTCGATGTGGCGAGAACAAATAATACTAATAGGAACAAGTGCGACTCTTCGTCCATCACCATCAGGATGATGCACTGGCGGAATCCGCGCTGCACGCAATAGAATCTGCCGCCAATGAAGAATTCGAGCTGGCGCTGTCGCAACTTGCTTATGAGAACGAGATACTCCCACCCAATTACTTGCTCAAGTTTTTGTATCGTTGGAAGTGTGCGGTCGAGCCGCGTGTGGTGAAAGTGGAAGAAGTAGGCCGACGGACTCTTGATGTAACAGGTAAGACGCAGTTCGAGCTGACGAAATAGGTCACCACTGTTCTGCTGACGCTGCGTGTGGTACACGCGCTGCATTACATCCGTTCGTGACAATCTGGGCACCGGCACGAGATCGTCGCGAGCGTAGTACTTTGCTCATGCCGCATCTCAAATGCGCCTAGCATGCGTGTTATCCGCGCCAGCAGCAGCGTCAACGACCAATACCATGGCGTGGCGCACGTCGTGGACACGAGTAGAGCCGAGCTGCTCTTCTCCTCCGTGTCGGCGACCACATGTGTGTGGCATCATTGCCGCGATGTTGAAGCTCATTGTGGTGGCCAGAAACTTTATTCTGGTGGGGGACTTTGTCGATCGCAAGGACGGGCGGCGATAGGAAGTTTTGATGTCAGTGTCGTTGATGCGGGTGTGCTTACACCTACAAGCCCTACCTTTGTCTCGACTTTGCGCAGGTCGACTGCTCGAAGTGCACCAAGCAGAGCAACATTGTCGCCAACAAAGCTCTCCCTCTTTTGCATAATTATCCGTAGCTGCGCCGCTGTCCGAGATCTCACTCCGTGCTGGCTCCTGCATCCTGACGGGCATGTCATCGGTAGTGACAGTATGGAACACTGCCTGAGCGGGTGATGATGCCGCTGTTTCTTGCTCTCCAGCGATTCGCGCTCGAGTTTGCATGCTTGTTGTGTAGAGCGCAGCTTGTGTTGTGATTATATGCTCGACAGTGCAGAGCTTGCAAGTGCGATGGAATGGTGTTGGCGATGTCAACAAAGACCTCGGCTTTAAGAGATGGTGGCACTTCAGTCCGAGGCTACAAATATCGCCGTCCACTATGTCCCGTTCTTTAAGGAAACGGTCGGTGTGACTACCTGTGTCCACCTGTGACCAAAGACCAAGTGCCTTTGGCTGGCTTGTGTGGGCTGCCATGTATTTGGTTTCTGTTTAAGCTAACCGAACGTCTGGCTCAAGCTCGTACTCGCGAACCAGTTCGAAGACGCCAGGAGCCTCAGGAAGTTCCGCACCCAAGTCGCCCCCCGCGAAAGACATCGATGAGTTCGTCGGGCGGCACCAAATGAGCGCGCCGACAGTCGGCGCAACCGGTGCTGACATCTTCCAGTCGCTCTTAAGGGACGTTGCCCACCTCGTTGACAGAGCTGACGCGGTCTTTGATGCGAACGGACTCGCACACACAGAGAATGCGGTGACAAGTGCGCGGGTCGGACGCGCGCAGCGGCGTGTAGCTCAAGTTCTTTGCCAGCAAAGTGACGAGTCGTCCCAGCAGCTCAGCATACGGCGGGGCCAATCTGAGCTCACGTGCGAGCGAACTGCGCTCAGGTTTGCGTCGCTTTACCAGTCTGGCACGAACAACCTCGCGCGTGTGCGTGCAGAACTGTCCTCTTGGAGCATCGCGAGAGCTCTGCCACAAGCGATCGTCGCGGTCGCCAAGTGGCTCAGTGACTTAGACCAGGTCGTCCACGGCGTCATCACACCGAAAGATCACCTGCTTGACGAGCGTGCAGTGGCAGGGGTCGACTACAAAGACAACCTTACGACGCGTACAATGTAGGGCTTGCGAGTGCGCTCGCGTGTGTTCACGAAGAGCGCCGGTACCTTGGCAACTCGATTGAGCGGCTATTTTAAAAGCTGGAAGCTGGTGTTTGCGATGAGCCCCACAACGATGTGATGTACTTGAAGCTCGCGCCGACGTTCCTGTGGCCGTTCTGCGCCGAAGCGTGGGAGCTGTGTCTGTCGTGGTACTGGCGGATCAAGCCGGACGGCTCGTACTTTATCTTTTTCCAGTCCTCAACACACGCTAAGTGTCCATCGTCTACGACCGAGAGTGCGGTGAAGGCGAACGTCATTGGCGTCGGCTTCATCATCTCGCGTGCACACATACTAGATATGGAGGAAGATTGCTGGATGACACAAACGATCCAGATGAATGCGAACAGCTAAATCGGTCCACCTGGCCATCACGTTCGGCTTCCAGAACCATCAAGCTCGTCGGCGACGAGGCCGTCCTGCTTGTCTGAGTCCAGTGACAGAGGCGGGACAGCAGTCGCGCCCAGAGGAGCGCACGATTATGGCGTTAGTGGTTCGCCGAACAGCTGGAAAAGTAGCTCATCATCAGTAGGATTGCGATAAGAAAGTGGTTGCCGAAGTAGTTGACCTTACTGAATGGGACACTTGTCGTATAGGGTATATGGCTGGATGGGGCTGGTTGTTTCGGCTCGCACCATGCCTGTGTCAGCAAGCGCTATTGGGGATTGTTCGATTGCGGTGTGCGACCGCAAAAGCGCTGCCACATTGAGACCCAATCGTATTTATTTTTCTCGGCAGAGCCCAGCGACGTCACATTTTTTTCGTCACTCCATCGTCGGTTCTTGTGATTATAATAGGCAACAAGGACGATGATCCCGTCACCTGTCGCTTTTACTGCCTGATCTGTGGCTGTAGAATTCCGCATGCATTGGAAAGCGATCTCTGTCTCGTGGAGCGACATTCTAACTCTATAGACATTGAAAGTCTGGAAGTTCACACCTCCAAGGCGTTGAAGGTGAGGTTTACCTAGCCCAAGTTACAAACTAATTGCGCCAAATTGATTTGTAACAGCAACCGTGTGATAATAGACAACACAGGACAGTGTACTTCTCACGCCACGCAGAAGCATGCCCACCCTCAATCAGTATGCGTCGACCGATCATCACTGTCTTTTGGTGATTCCGTTCGTGTGGGACCCGGACATGTAGGTTTGGCCAATATGGAGCCTGACCAACATGTTTGAGGCCGCACACATGTTGGCCAGGTCCCCAAGTATAAAGATCCGAAAACGTCCGTCTGCGTAGCCAGACGAATAGGTCCTGTTCGCGAGCTCGTATAGAATGTCGCCGACCTACGCATTCCATCCATGGATCAGATCACTACCCACAACTGAATCACACAAGTATGCTGCGCTGTCAACAGCACTTACCAAAGAGAGGGAACATGAAGATTGACACCATGAGTAATCCCTTACAGGAACGAAAGTTTGCAAAGAACACCTACTGGTTAGCTTCTGTCTTGACGTCCAGCACTCGCACGTAGGGGGTCATTACCACATCCACTCTGTGTGTGTTGTGCGCTCACCCGAGATGAATCTCCAAGAGACGCTCGGTTACCAGCTGGGTACTCTTTTTGTATCTCAGCTTGACCTGAAGTATGTAATTACAAAAATGTAATTTTCCGCAAAAAAGAATTTTAGTGACGACATTTTGAGTTTTTGTGACGCATTTTTGTATTTTTAAGACTCATTTTTGTATCATATATATATTATTATACATTGCCGTGCCATGCCCGTGAAGATCTGGAATTTAGCCCTTAAGGTGCGTTTTAATGTGATGCACATCCTCCGTATTTTAACCCCCATCTACCAAGGGTGTACCGATGAACATGTGAAAAAACACATGTGTTTAGTAATACATGCGAAAATTGGGAACGTACGAAACACAACTGAACATGTCGTTCCAGTTGAGGTGTGGTCTTGTGCGGCTTGTCATGCTCTACAACCTCTAACTATTGCGCGTGCCCCATTCTAAACAGAACAAAATATATTTCAGATTTATCATGTTTTACGTAAAACATGTATTTTCGGGCTGGCCGACCACTTTCCGTGGGAAATGGGTGGTTAATGATTGGAACATTCAACCTCTACAATTAATCCCGCGTACAGTACGCCACAGGATTGCAAATTGATTGGATTAAAAGAAGCGCCTCCTTATCCGCTATTCGCCAATATATTTAATTGCGCTCAATGCTCCATTTTGACAGAGTGAGTGAGGCGCAAAGCCACTCTGTCCAAAGCCACCAACGCTTCGCAACACGCTGACCCCCCTTACCACAAAGAGCGACACCGTAATGCAAAGGATGGGGAACCTTTATGGTAGGGCAAGGTACAGCTTTGTCAACGACACTCTCTGGGTCAGTGTTGATGACATGGTACACATGGCAAATTTGTGTGATTTAGAGAGGTTTATGGCGAGATTGTGACCCGAATGGTCGTCCCTTGTCGACGTACGTGATAGCTATCGGTGCAGCTGGTGAATACAAACTCTATCACAAGGAGAAGTAGCGCCTGCTAGTGAAAGACGTGATGCCAGCGTTCATTAGATGTGATTCCGACCTGTGAGCTGAGGCACACGACTATTTAGCAGACCTGCAAACTAGTCTGAATTGAAGATAGCAATCGTTTCGACACTCAGCATTTCCGCTCTGCCCAGACTTGTAAAATTAATCCCTGTCGAAAATAAAACGTCCCAATCATTAAAATAAACAACATTTCCGCTGTGCCCCAATCATTAAAATACGGCGGAAGTGCGCATGTTATTCCTACAACGTTACACGCAATTTTGAGTGAGATGGCATCAGCTTCCGCGGGTATATGGATGGCGGAGGTATAAATACTCATAGCGAAAGTTTTTGGATCTTACAAAAAGATCTGGGAACCTTGAGGAAGCGTGGGTTAAAAATATCAATTCTCTCCAGTAAGACTTCTTGAAGATTTGAATGTGAGTTTGGTCGGCACTTCCAAAAGGCACGTTCTACTACCATCGTCCAGAATTGAAAAGCCCTGTTACTGCCAGCAACCAGCTGAATACACATCATTTGAATACCGTGCATAAGTGGTGCAAAAGAACTTAAAACAAGCAACATCATCAGTCAAAGCAGACGCTGTGCGAGGGTTTCGCGCTCTCGGCCCTCCGCGCCTTCGCGCTCGGAGACTAGATTGTATGTTCAAGTTAGTGTTGCCTACTCCGCTCAGAAAACCTCGGTCGCTGGGCCCGCCTACTCCGATCATGGCGGGCGCCGCTCCCTGCGCTTCGCTTGGCAGCCCACCATGTCAGCTTCGGTAACGCTCCCTCGGATTCTTCACTACACTTTTTATTAGCCATTTCGACCTGTGCCCTGCGAGGCAAATTGCATAATGACGCTTTGGTTGCACGACACGCATTTCAGAAGTTCGCGCTCGTTAGTAAGTTCGTTACCCATCACGCCATCTGATTTTTAGTAGCCTTGAACCTCGTAATCTGGACGATGGTAGCATCCACAACAATTCCAAAACGCAAATTTCACACTTTTCACCATTATATTTTTTTAATAATAATGAAGGTCTTCACAGGGCGGATCTTTGACAGATATTCTTTTGGCAGTCATTTAGGATGTATCATACTGGGAAAGATGTCTGTGCACGGAGTAAACGGAGCAGTCTTTCGCATGGCTGAATGACCAATTCATCGTGAAGGCCCAGCTAATCGCCGCTTTGGTTGCGACAGAGGAGCGTGTAGCTCTCATAACGATGACGACATCAGCAAAGCAGTCGGCTGGAGCCGACTAGACGACAAGCAGCAGCACAGCGAGTACAGTGCTGTTCGTCGCAGTGTTTCGTGGCTCGGTCAAAAGGGGAGCACTGTGGTTGCTGGGATGATCACAGAGCCTGCCCACGAGTCGTGGAACATAGCACTGCAGCAAGCGCTCGAGGACGCGTTGTGGATGGCCCGTACGCCTTCTTGGCACTTCCAATACGATGGTTTTGGCGCTGTAGTAATGAACTGCGTTCTCGTCTCTCACAAAGCCGAGTCGATTGTGTTTGATGTTGGTAGAATTAGAAGTGACCCCTTCGGCTCCTGCTTACACCAGTCCCCGACGTACAGCACTAGCGAATCAGGCGCCGTTGTCCTAGATACCTTCCATATCCTAGATACCGCCACGCGCTTCACTGGTAGCTGCTCGCGCTCCCACGGAACGTGCCACGATTTACTGACATCTTTCCGAGTATGATACACCGCGAAAAGCAAATACCCCACCAAATACGTTTGTAATGTGGTTTATCTAGTAGAAAAACACAGATGGTTGTCAAGGACTTTAGGAAAAGCAATGGTCGGGAAACGTTTCTCAAAACAGTTTCTGAAGGCAATCCGTCAAAGCATCATGGTGGCTGGGGCGACACGGGTGCGAATGACGGAGGAGCAGAAGCGTGACCTGTGCAAGCACCATGCCGACAACAACCTAACGCACAAAAAACTTGCTGACTGGTCGACTCGGCGGTTCAAGCTACCAAAGCCGCCCGGAAGAACGACAATTTACCGCATCCTTTGCTCTCCAACTGAGTCAGCACCGACACCAGAACTAGCGCGCCCAGTGAAGACTCGGCGCGCTGTCACATTGCCGGCTCTCGAGAGGGCTCTTGTGGAGTGGATCCGCCGCTGTGAAGCCCTTTCGCCTGCCCGTTGGGACTGGAGCCGCGATCAAGGAGAAGGCGGCGAAGGTTCGGGACGAGCTTCTGGAAAGCGCGGACGAGGGATTCGCGATCGCTTTGCCTACCCTGACGTTCTCAGAGGGTTGGCTCGCCAAGCTGCTGAAGAGACACGTCCTGTCCTCAAAACGTGTTCACGTAGCAGCGTCAGTTCCAGCAGACGTAATTCGTGAAGGAAGAGCTGAGATGCTGCAGGTGAGGAGAGAGTACGAGCGCAGGGATGTTTTTAACATGGACGAGACTGCCTTCTTCTACTGTACGACTTTCAGCACCTCCATCACGTCAGCTCACATCTCTGGGCGAAAGCAAGCAACGAACCGCCCTACAGTCGCAGTGTGCTGCAACGCGGACGGGACGACAAATCTACCACTGCGCTTTGTTGGGAATGTCATGTCTCCACGAGTCTTTGGCAAGCGGACAGCAGACCAGCTCCAAGTCAACTACGAGTCGACTCCTAAAGGCTCGATGAACACTGCGTTGTTCGCGAGTTGGTTGGAGAACCTCAACAACCGCATGAGAGACGAAGATCGCAAAATCCTGCTGCTCGTCGACAACGTGTCGTCGCATCGCTACAGCACCGAGCTGTCCAACGTCTCCCTCAAGATGCTCCCACCAAACACGACATCGGTACTTTAACCCCAGGACGCCGGCATCATCCGTTCGTTTGAGGCTGCAGTGCGCAGAGTGACGAATCGACACATCGTGGAAAAGTTGGACAGGCTGCTGGCGAAGAACCAGCCAGGCGGATCCCCAAACGACTTCGATGGTCTGTCTCTTTTCGATGTGGATATGCTTCAGGCAATGCGGTGGGCACAAAGCGCGTGGGCCGAGGTGACACAGAAGACGATCTCGACCTGCGGTACACACCTATATTTTAAATGAGGATGTGTACGAGTTGATGAGCGGTGTGAGTGGGTTTCGCATTTCTCATCCAACACCAAATCAACTCATCTGTTAGAAAATTCAAATTTTGTTCTACTCTTTAATACAAAATGCCAGCTAAGCTTGGGATTGCAATTAGAATCAAGCATTCATAAATTTTGTAAAAGGAGTTTTCCTTCACGTTGCTGCCGCCTCACGCTAGACCTTCACCCCTATGTGTACAATGGTTATCCGCCTATCGCGGTATGCAGTATATCCACAGCAACGCGCTGAGGAGGTAACCTCGTATCTACAATCTGGCTTCATTGTGTGTACAATGCCGTGCTTGCAGCCTGGGGGGCTCTGGAATTGGGTAATTTGGTTCACTTTGTTTAGGCTCTTCGGCAAAGGACGAAAACAGGATGTTAAGCAAAAAGTGCGACGTGCCGTGGCTTGCACCCGCTTTCATGGAGTGTAGGCGTTCTTGATCGCATAGCGACCGCTACCGCTTGCTGCGATAGCGTGACGGTTCGATGGATCTGATACAAGTTAGATACTGAGCGCTACCTGTCCCCGTCCTGCCATCCACACCAGATCTCTGTCTCTCCGCTCTCTCACACCAACCAATTCGCTGGTCGCAAATCGGTGCCTAGACCCCGAGACAGAATGATACGCACACGCATGTTTTTGGTCATAACTTCATAACCACTGGTCGCATAGCGTTGCTATTTTGATATGTTATGCATCGAAGTGCATAGAATCTCTGTGCAAAAGACTGAATGCAGTACAAACGTCTTTCTCATGAAACAACATCTGAATGTGATTTGAGGGCAGGACAAAATATACGCCCACCTCACCCAATACTTTAATTAAGTCAAAAACAAAAACAAAGACAATACCTTATTTTATCACTTTTGAATTTTCGGGACGGGCTAGCGAACGAGCGGTTTGCACGACCAACACAGCGCCAATGCTGTTCATGAGCATACCAGAACGAACTATGGTACTTTGGAGATGTTGTGGACGCATTGCGCATGTACTGAGCGTCATTATTGCGGCGTGAGACTTGCAATAACGAGACCAAAGCAGCTCGCGAAGCAGTGGCTGCTTTTTCACACATTAGAGACAGTGAAAATGAAAAAAAATTCAGTAGACTCCCACTTCAATGCGGCGCGAACTGGTCATTGGGTATCAGGTGGGCATCTAAACTACAATCAAAGCATCACAGAACAATGCCCTTGAAGTGTATGCCGTTGGTGGCGACGAGGGCGCTCTACAGTCCTCGCAATGAAGAGCTAACGTTTTAGCTCGTCTTGATGATTCTCATAGTGATTTAATTAGGTATTGACGGGATGGAGATTTTTGACTTGATTTGAGTATTGGGTGGGGTGGGCGTATATTTTATCTAGCCCCCAAAAGCACGTTCAGATGTGTAGGAAGAGAAAGACGTTTGTACTGCATTCAGTCTTTTGCACAGATATTCTAGGAAGTGTGATTCATCACATATCTAAACAGCAAAACTGTGCGATCAGTGGTTGCGAAGTTATGACAAATAACGTGGGTGTGCGTATCAATTTGTCTTGGGATGTATTGAATCGTCCTTAACTATGCAGGTTATACAATTTCAAGCTCTAAACGCCTACGCCAGATGATCGTAATGGCAGCTGCTTGTCAGCCGCACCGGCCAATTACGACGTCGGTTTCCAACACTCCTCCTCGTGTTTGCTTGTCGGCCTTTGCTCTTCTAGCCAATCGCCATGAGGGTCTGCAGTTCGCCTATGTTGGCTGGGTCGAGGGCCTTCGTCATTAGATTGGCCAGCATGCGTTTGGTGCGGGTGTACTCAGCGCGCACGATGCCCTGGCGCTCAAAGTGGCACATAAACTTGAGCCACATATCGATGTGCTGACCTTTAGCGACGGTGCCTCGCCCTCGATCTGACGGACCGCGGCCAGATTGTAGACGTGCATGCGCATCTCGCTGAGCATCTCGCGGATGCTGAGATGCTCGAGCGCCATCCCCGAGGCAACGACGAACTCGGCCTCTAAGGTCGAGAGCTAGACGCCGCCCTGCTTCTTCGCGCACCAACTCACAGCCATACCGTTGAGAAACACGACCCCACCAGTGAGCGACTTGCGGTCGTCCTTGTCCGCCGCGAAGTCGGAGTCGCTGTATGGCTCCAGGCTTGGTGTCGTGAGCGTACATGGGTAGGCCGTCGTTACCACGCGCAGCTTGAGCTCTGGCATGCTCTTCATGTAGTAAACAATCCGCTTTGCCAGCTTCCAGTCATGGAGCCGTGGTTGGTGCGTCTGGCGCGTCACCATGTGTGCCATAAACGTGAAGTCGGGCCAGGCGCACCACAATACACACAGGAGGCGCCTTACCAGCGACGGGAACGCCTTAATCATCGGCTTTTCGTTTACACTCGTGACTCCGAGCAGTGCGCCGTCTGTTTGCTGCACATCGTTGCAGCGGATTGGCGCACGCGTGGGGTTAGCATCCGCGAGCCTGTGGCCGCGGAGCAGGTCACCAATTGCCTCTCTTTGGTCGAGTGAGTCGCCGAGCCTGGCTCCCTGCACCACTGCCATGCCGACAAACTTGCTCACAGGCCCGAGGTCCTTGATTGATAGACTTGTGAGGCTCGCAAAGAAGCACCTGATGGTCTTAGCGCGCGTCGCCATTACCAGTAGGTCGTCGACGTACACGCTGACCACATCGAGGTCACGTCCATCCTTCTAGTACCGCACATGTCGGCAATTCATTGATGGAAGCCGGCGTCGTGTAGTCGTGCGTGGAGGAGCTTGCTAGAGAGGGTGCCCAACAAGAATTGGGACGCTTGTGTCTGAAGCGTTTCGAGACTCAGTAGAGATTTGTCCTTGCGTCCGTAGTCAAATGAGTATGCAATCAATATATGTACACGATTCGGTGGTGGTAAGAGTATATCACCCTCTGATACAAGGACATGAATGTAAAGACAGGAAAATATAAATCGAAGATAACCGCATGTCTGCCAAGGACAGACATTTCTCTACAAGAGCGAAAATCGTCTTCTCTTCCCGAACGAGCAACACCACCCTCAAAAGTGTACCATTTATGACCGATTATTTGGAGAACATAGAAATGTGGCATGAATGTTGGGTGTCGAAAATCATTTTGGGGCGATGTGTTCTGAGGACAGACATGTATCCATCCTGACCTCTACGAGCGTCATAAACTTATTTTGGCTTTCATAAAAATAGAGAAAAACACCGAAATTCAGCTTTTAAATTTGTTGTGGTCGCCCCAAGGTGAGGTGAATGGTCAGATGGCAGAAATTAAATTCAGGATCACTAGACCATCTCAGATTCTGGTAAAGCTCGAGAAAAATTCCAGAGAATTTGAATGTGAATTTGGTCGGCACTTCCAAAACGCAAATCTTATACTTTCCACCTTTATTTTCTAATAAAGGTGAAGGTCTTCACACAGGGCGGATCTCTGACAGATAATTTTTGGCAGTCATTTTGGATGTATCATACTGAGAAAGATGTCTGTACACTGGAGAGCTGCTCGAGCCGAATTAACGAACTTTGCCCCAGCGATCTCGAGTCTGTCCATGTCCAAGAGCTTTGTCGGCAAGGTCATGCACATGACGACAATCACGGCGGTACTTCCCGAGATGAAGCTAAGTACTGACGCGTATACAAAATGGGCAACACAATGGACAACTAGGGCTGGCGCGTGCCGGACGATATCAAAGAGGACCGTATCATCATGACGGATTTGTGTTGAGTCTCGGAGGCACCGTGATCAATTTCAAGGCGAGGCGAACGGCGACACGGCTCGCGCAAGTTATCGTTGGCAGCCTCGACGCCCATGCGCTCATGGGGAGGCTCAACCACTGAAAACTCTCGACAATCAAAACGCCAATCAGTGGTGTGTTGTTGCCGATTCCCAACAGCTCACCAGCTGGCCGTGTGCGAAGTCCAGTAGACAAGTTCAAAATATAGTATTTTTGCCGCCCCAGACATCCCACAACAGCTTCAGACGCAAAAAACATCCATATCAGATACAATACATGTACTAGTACATTATGAAAGTGTGTGCTGCAACCTTATTTGGGATGGGCGAAAGTGTCACACCGAGTTGATGAACAACCTTAATCTGGAATTTTTCAGAGCTGCCGTCTACAATAACTTCGCGCCGCATAGAGTGGGGCTCCCCAAATGTTCGAAAACTTGCAAAAAAATCGAATCATACAACGAACGTTGCACACCAAACGAAAGCTGATCAAGAGTTGTACAGTTACTCTAACCGCCCAAACTGTCTTGGATGATGCAGTTTTTAGCTTGTGCAAAGAATACGATAGAGTTTAAAGCAGGGAGAGTACCCCATCATTCGTGGGGCCTTGGTGTTTGATGAGCCGAGCGGGAGCGAGTGTCAGCGACCAGAATAGGCGAGCAAGCCGAAGGCGCAGCGCGGCAACGCGTAATTTTCGCCTGCTGTGCGGTTTACCCTACCCCTACAAATACGCCTGGATTCATGTAGTTTTTGTTAAAATTCGTTTGTTTTATGTCCAGCAGTGGTAGTGTACCCACAATGAGTGCTATTTTCCATTGAGTGCTGCGCTTCGCGCGGAAAGCTTTGGATTTTGAACTTATCTTACTGACAATTCAAAATCACACACTGTTGCTGAACAAGAGCAGAATGCCGTCGAGCGCGTTGCTTGAGATGACTCCGATCCGGCGTTGGGGGGGTTGGTCAGTCAGTCCCATCCCCGCCTGTGGCTATTTTTTAGTTTGGACCTACCAGATTTTAAATACGTAAAACCTAATATTTACAAAGCGAATGTCGACTGTCTGTCCCCCGTGCAACGTTTTTCACATGATGTTGCAGAAGCAGAAATCGTTTTTAACCGTTTTTATACTGTTCACCAATACATCAATGTCATCTAAAAACGAAAAACAGCTTGAACGAGTTAAATTAAAGTCCGTTGGCGATCTAAGTATAAAATACAGTGTATATGTTTTTGCTAGACACTGGGATCTCTCTGGGATCCTGAAGTAACTCTGGATTAAAATCCAGGGAATTCAGTGCAAGAATTCACTGCCCGACGAGTTGGTGGATGGGATTTAACTGCTCATTTTATGATTTGCAAAGTCGAACGCAAGTCTGTCGGAGTGGCTCCTGAACCCTTTTTTCCGTGAATCTCAGCATTTATTCCCAATCCCAAGTGCAGACAAGGGGCGGCAACGTTGCCCAGCGCACTTGTAAGAATGCAATATTCGGCAGCAATAGATTTCTTAATGTACTAGGAAGATCCTCCTACGTACAGTTTTCCCATGAAGTACGAGCGAATTGGTGGCTCCTGGCAGCTTCTCTCATTTCGAGATTTGCCATGCGTGGCAAGCAAGCGACAAACTAACACGGTATGTGATTGCCAAATGCTTGCCAAACCGATTTACAGTCAACCTGATTGAATGTGTGTGTGACCAATAGATATGTTGAAGCCGCGGACGACAGTGATCGCGATGAAGCATCTCTTTGATGGGAGTGGTCGGCGCGAAGAAGGTGTGCGCAGAATGACGTTAAAGAGCAGGGGTGCACTATTGCTGGTACTGACTGCGTCTATGCGTCTTTTGCGGCGTGCGAAGGCTCGTCCCGACGAACGAAGGTTACGACGATGAAGTATCGCTGAGGGGAGCAGTGCGGTTTGTGTTGGAACAGCTCCGTGTGTTGAAGGTGCGAAAGCAGACCAGCAGTCAAAAGGGCTCGTTATGGTAGCCACCAACTTGGCGTTGTGAGTATGTGTGCGTATGTAATTGGGGGGCCGGCTCGCGTAGGTTAAAGATTACGAAGCGCCGGACCGAGCATATTGACGAGTTGGGGTCGCCATCGAAGAGCGGCTGGGAGCCCGGCGAGGACTCGGAACGCGAGTACGAGGACGTGGACATGACGCGACGTGTCGACCACTCGCATGACGACCACTCGCGTGACGACCACTCGCGTGATGACCACTCGCGTGACGACCGAGCCATCGACCCGATGCACATCGTTGCGTACCCTCCAGCTGTCGGTACGCTCAGGCTTGTGTACTCTCAAATTGATTTGCTTGTCGATGTCTCACAATATACGCGTGTGTGTCTGATGTTGAGTAGACATGAAGCCGCAAATGAGAAAGAGCGGAGACTGGCGCACGCGCCAAGTCATCGCCGACTCTGTTCCAGAGTATGAAGCCAAGACGCCTCTCTTCACACCGGTGTTCTACGATACCTGGGACGAGTTCGACGAGGTGTGGGAGACATTTTGCGGGAAACACTACCTGTGCTTCCGTGTTCGCGGCTCGACGCGCACATACGTTTGGAACTAGACGTCACTGAAGATGGCGTACGTTGTAGACATAAGAAGTGTCAATGAACGAACACAATGTTGACCTGCAACCTTACGCTTTTTTCGTGTTATGAAGCCATGAACACCCACCAGTCTTGGCGCACTTCGAGTACGCGCAGAAGATGCTATGCTGCACTCATGTCTGCATGCAAGCAAGATGTAGCGAAAGGGAACGGCACAAGAACGTCATTCGTTTTCCGGACTGCGACGCCCGCCTCTCTGATCAAGCCGTACCTGTGCGCGTCGACGGTCGCGTGAAGTGGAAAATCTTCGTGTTCAACCAGGTGCGCGCGTGCTCGTGTTGGCTTGTTGTCTTGCAGGCGCTGACATGCAGATGCAGTACCACGCGCACAAGCGCACACTGTCGAGGGAGAGCATAGCATCCTACCTCACCAATTCGGCAATTGAAGACGAGCAGACGCTCGGTATACTGGACGCGACGGTTGAAGCAAGCGCTCCAACCATCACCACTGAAGAGCGTCAACTCGGCATTGGCACGCGTTGAAGTCTTTGTGATCGACAAAGACTTCACTAAGTGGGCAGTTCTCAAGGAGTCTTTTGTCGACGCCAAGGTGAGCAACCTGCCGTGTCAACTGAGAGAAACGAGATCATCGAGCTGATAGTACTCCTCTTCTCGCAGGTGCTTCTATGGAGTCTATCTACAGCGCCCCTTACTTTGTAGATGATGGGTAATTGGGTCAACATCCTGTCAACCCTATTTTCTTTAGACGACATTCGGGGAACATTCGTCAACCTAATTCTGACGGTGGGAGGGGCTGGGAAGACATCAAAAATGTAAACTACTCAAGCGATCAACGGCTCGGAAGACTACAAGTAAGATTCAAAATCGCCTCCTCGAGTGAGGAAAGATATCCGTGCTTATAATTGTATCTGAGCTACGCCACAGCTTGCCGATTCGCGGTCAGTCAACTGCAACTTCTTCAAACAAAAATCTTTATAGTGCAGAGATGAACGGGCTCAATCGCGGCAGCAGCGCAGGCGACGCGCGAGTTCACAAGGTACCTTGAGCCGCCAGCGATGAGGACGCGCTTGGAAAGAAGCTGCTCTGGTCGCGCATTCACTCGCTCGAAGCATTGGATGCAAAGCTCGAAGAGCTCGAGAAGCAGCTTGCCAAGGTGGTGGAGATCCACCAGAGTATCCGAGCCGACATTGCGTACGAGCTGAACTGTGCTGCAACTACTGCAAGCGAGAACTACGTGATGGAGCCAAAGACGGAGATTAAGACATTCGCTAGGTATTTCAACAAGGCGGTACGATATATGCTGTAGTAGCAGCGAGCCTAAACAATGGCGAAGAATGCGTCCAACTCCTCTGTCGTGCGTGCCACTTCTGGATGTTCACTGCCACTCTCGCCCTGTGGCTTGACCCCCGACAAGCACAGCGTCTCCCAGAGAATACGCAGCCGGATCTGGTGTAGTTGAGACTTGGTAAGCGTCAGCAACGTCCAGTAGCTCCCTTTGAGGTTGCTGTAGTTTTGCACCATCCAGCTTGTCTGGGCAACACAGAAGACGCCGCAGTTGTATCCACCCTGCTGCTTCGGCTTCGACAACGAGATGATGGAGACTCTGCCACCGACGGCGTCATCCGGGTTGTCGCGTCGCCACCAACGATGCATAGGCGGAAGAACGTAGGAGTTCCATGTTTGGAGAAGCGTGATCTGGTAACACGCGATGGCGAGGGGGTCGTACATTCACATGACCAGTGCGTACATTGGGCCATAGAGTTCAACGTACATGATCGACCAGTGGACGTTGTCGATGTTGACTGTAACATCGACGAGCCGCGTCTTGCGCAGGTTCGTTTTTGGCAGCGTCTGCTTTCTCTTCTTGACTGCTAGCGAGTCGAGGATGCATACCCAATCGAGCCCAAGGCACACTTGGTGAAGAGCGAACATCACTGTGATGTCGCTCAGGAACGTGGCGCGAGCGAGACGCCCAATGACCGCGCTCATTGAGCACTCAAACTGCTCGTTCCGCACCAGCGCGCCGTGGACGGGTCCTGTGAGGAACACGCGCAACAACGCGCTGTGTGCAAAAACCTTTTCGATCTCTGCAGCCATGATGGTCACCGCAGGTTCGGGCGCTCGGAAGAGTAGGAGTGTGTCGCACATGGAGTTGTTCACCCAGTCACGCTTGACCCATTCGAGATCAGATTGGTGCTGGCGTGCGACTGCTCGGAGGTCGTAGTACTCCTCCACCGCGGCAAGATACGATCTGGGTATATGAACATGACGCGTTAGAAGAGAGAGCAGCACGTGTTAAAAAGAATACCAGCGGCGAGCGTACCTTGAGAAGAGCATGTGTTTGTCGCCAAGCGACACCACGAGCACCTTGCGTGTGCTGGTTCTTGAGTCGGGCGACGGCCCGGACAGTATCTCGCAGTCGTCAGCTACGTGTTCGTCAACAAGCGCGCTGAGCGGGCGTCGTGCGAGCACTGCTGGAATTACAAAGCAATACTCTGCGGAGCTAGCTGCCGCAGCTCGCTCGACGAGCTTGGTCGTGAGCGATCACGATGCTTACGATGGGGAGTCGAACCGCACTGGGTACGCGTCGTGTCTTGCCCGGACCATCTTTAGATCTTCGTAAAAGCAAGCCCAATCGGGGAGTCGCCGAAGGCTCACTGGGCACGCAGTGGCGAGACGCTCGTCACGAACCTGGTAGCACAACCTTGAGTGCTTGCCTTTGCCGCGCTGGAGATTGCTGGTTTGCTTGACTGCAGGCAGATGTAGTCTGCTGATGTTCGAAGAAGCGAGCGGAGCTTCTGTAGCCCAAACTCGAGCAATAGATTTCTCGTGGACGGTCTCCTGCTAGAGTTCAGCAGATAAACCAGGCAGCCGCGAGTGCTCGATGAGCACGACCTCGTCCCCCTTCTGCTCTGTTTCCGCTGCTCCGTTGTGTACTTGACGTTCATCAAAGGCTGGGCCCTTTTAGCGTATTGCGCTGGAAGTCTGGAACCAACAACCTTACTCGAGTTTTGAGCAACCTTACTCTCGTCCACTGTAGCCGGCGTTGGCACCGGGTCCGGTACGCTGAGAGTCTTGCGCCGCTTGTTGGAGTGGCTGTCGCTCATGCCGCAGCTTCCTGGAGTGAACTCTTCCATCTCGCAGTCGGACGCGATCGCCTCGTAGTCAAGCGTTGTGCCGTCGACTCGAGCTGGCGGCATCTCTCCACCGTCCTCATGGTTCACTTGAGGTGTGGCCGTCGAGTCCCAGGCCGTGGTCAAGCGCTCGATAGCTGACACCAACTCTCGGGTGCGTGAGGGGAACTTGTGCGACGGGGTGTGCTTGAGCATCTCGACTATCGGTTCCAGACGCGCCTGGGTAGTGTTGAACTTCTCGCAGTCCGACAGAACAGCATGGGTGTTCACCGTGCCTCGTGGCACGGTGATGTACTTGACTGTGGCGGGCAGGGTCGACTGCACAACAGGGCGGCTGACGTTTGGGTCAGGCGCCTTCATGTCGAGCCCCTTGAGGAAGTTGATTGTCGTTTGCACAGTGGCAAGCGATTGTCCTTCGTCCGTCGCCCATCGACTTGCTATCCTTTCTGCCGGGAGCTGTTCAGGCCAAAGGTACCGCCGACATGCCAGCACGAGATGACGGTAAGGCAGACGCATTGTCGTGAAGCGCGCACAGGTACACGACCACGTCTTGCAACTCGCCGTGGATCCTCGTCTGTGCTGATCCATGAGCATGTACACTTTCCCTGCGCTGGAGTCGCCTTGAGCAAGCCTTAATCAGTCACCGCCGACGACAGCATGATCATACTCCTCGCGAACAAAATTGAATGCAAAGTCGCTCAGTCGGCGTTGCACGGCGTCCAGGAATCGCGGATACGAACTCGGACTGCGCGAGCGAAATTCAAACAGCGTCACGGATTGTTGGTACGAGTTGAGCACGCGTTGCAAGTGCTGCCAAATACCTCGAACACTGTTGTCGAGAGAGTTCTTCATGCCGAGTACAAGCTTCAACTGGTTCCACGATCTCTCAATACGGTTTGTGCCCGTGTTGCCGACCGTAAAGTGCTGGTCGCGACCCGCGGTGCACCACATGTCTGCGCACGGGAGTCAGTTCTTCTGGATGTACTTCAGGAACCGCGGTGCGACATGCTGAGCTGCATCCTCGAACTCGTCCTTGCGTCTGTTGATCTCGGTCGGTTCCCATGCGCTAACCATCTGCCTGAACTTGTTCACCATCCGGATCTATACTGCAGCACTCTCACGAGTCTTTCCCGTGCTCAGAACTTGGCGAACGTACTTCATTGCATGGAACTGGCAAACCAGAACCTGTACAACGCGCGTCAGTATCAGTCACACAAGCTCTTGCGTTGCAGCAAGTAGACCTACCTTCGCATCAGCGAACGCCGTCTTCAGCACGCTCCATTCCGTGAAGTCTTTGTCTATGACAAAGACTTCGGTCTGTGTCCATGCGGAGTTGACGTTCCTGAGATGCTCAACGACGGCCGCCAGCGTCACCGCGCGCTGGTCAAGGCAAAGGAAGTCCGCGACAGAGATGCCACGACCAGTTGGGTCGTCACCACCAGTGAGCGTGTCGAGCCATAGTTAAATCAAGTCAATTCTAAGGTTGCTCCGGTAAATAGGGTTGCTTGTCCGCACATGACTGCGTACCAAGGCAGAACCCAACGTTGTTGGTGTTGTGCATGAAGCGAGAGGCAAGCACTCTCCGTAGCGCGAGAAGAGGTCAATCTGCGCCGCCGTCTGCGTCACAATGGCGATCGTCTGCTTCTCTTCTCCCTCGACTACAGCGCAAGCGTTGCCGGAGTTGGCAGCGAACGACTCGAGGAGACCGCGCAGGCGTTCCGAGGTGCTATTTCTCCCCAGCCTCCCGGTGATCGAGTTCCTCACTTGCTTAGTAGATACAGCCGCTCCTGTACAGACATTAGCAGGAGCAATGGAGTCAGGCTTCAGCACCACATGCAGCTACTCTGCCGGATGACGCACCGTTGTTGTGACAGAACTGTGGCGATCTTGCTCGTCGGAGCGTATGCGTCAACCATCGCGTCCAGCTGTTGCACTACGTCCCCATCTTCAATCATGAAGCTGGTAAGGTAGGACGACATGACCTCCTTGGAGAGCAGGTGCTTGTGCAAGTGGTACTGCATCGGCATATCAGAGTGATCAAGCGAGACCAAACACAAGCAAAAACGCGTACGCGCGTACCTGGCTGAACACGAAAATATTCCACTTGATGTGGGCCGCGACGCGCATAGGTACCACTTGCGCTGAGTGTCGAGCGCCACAGTCCAGAAAGTGAATGACATTCTTGTGGCGTCCTCCTTTGCTACGAGGCGCTTGCATACAGCCGCGCGTGCAGCGTAGACGCTTCTGCGCGTACTCGAAGCGCGCCGGGACCTGTGGGCGCTCCTTGCTTCATATCACAACTACAGAACAAGGTGGCTGGCCAACTTTCGTTTGTTCACTGACTGTTGTTATGGGTAGAACGAACGTCATCTTCAAGGACGCCTCTTTTCAGACGTTCGTACGCGTCGATCCGCGGACGCGGAAGCACAGGAAGTACTTGCCGCAAAACGCCTCCCACGCCTCGTCAAACTCGTGCCAGGTGTCGTAGAACATCGGCGTGAACAGAGGTGGCTTGTCTTCGTGCTCGGGACAGTGTGGGCGATGGTCTGGCGCGTGCGCCAGTCGCCACTCTTACGCTTTTGTGGCTCCTTTTCTGCTCGTCACCACACATGCACACGTACGGAGATTTTATCCATAACAACCAACACGCGATTAGATAAACACATAAGCATGTGCGTACCGACGGCCTCTTGAGGGTACGCGACGAGGTGTCTTGGGTCTATCGCACGGTCATCACGCGTGGAGTCGACGCGCGGCGCCATTTCTACGATCTCCGGCTCCGTGTCCTCGAAATTTTCATCCGAGTCCTCGACAGGTTCAATGTAACGTGGTTACCCCACACACCCGAGTAGGTACGTTCCTAGTTTCAACTAGAGCGTCCCTATTCTGACACCTCTAGTATTTCCTACCTATTTTAGTTGCATAACTCCCATTGGTTGAGGGGAAGGTCCTCTTAGCCAGTCAGGAAACTCCCTCTAATGTGTGGCTCTGAGTAGCCTTAGAATCCCTTGATTTTGATCACTAGTTTAAAAACCAAAACACAGTAAATGATCAGAGTTGAAAATACCTGCTTCAGCACAGACTCGGCCGTCTGTGCTCCCATCGCTTCCTCATCCGCGCACGTGTACGCTAAAGCCATGGAGCCTCGCCCCGTGACATTCAAAGTCGCTTTCCGATGATGATGGCGACACGAACCCGTCAATGTACTGAGTCCGGCGCTTCGTGATCTTCATCCTGCGCGAGCCTTCACACAACACGAAAAGCACACAACACGAAACGCACACATGCACCTAACTCGAAATCACCGGCTGCCAAATTTAGCACTTACTGATACTTGAGGGAGCATTGATTCTCAGCACGCCAAGCACTTCCGATGCGAACGATCCCGCTCTCCTTAGAGCGATGCGTTTTCGCCGCCACCTTCATCCGTCGCGTCGAGCCGTCCGCGCAAAGAACGCACACAAACAAGCGAAACGCAGCCAATATTGGCAAAAGAGCATTCGCCAGCTTCACTCCGCTCGCGCCTTCTTCACGCCGAGCTTGTCCGCTTCCCGCAAAGCGCTGATTCATCGCCACCACCATAGTTCGCGGCATCGACATTTCTGCTCGGGCGGATAGGCACACACGCCATCAGTTCGGCTGTATCCTCGCGCATCACACATTCGGCGTGACATACCTTGCTTGTCACTCGCGTCACAAATCTCGCAATGAGCCTCAAATCTCAAAATGAGGGAGGCTGCCAGGAGCCACCAATTCGCTCGTACCTAAATGAAACACCGCACTTAGGACGACTTGTGCCGTGCGTGAAGAAATCCACTGCTCCCGAATATTGCATTCTTACAAGTGCGCCGGTCAACCTTAACACTCTTTCTCTGCACTTGGGATTGGGAATGAATGCTGGGATTCTCTGCAAATAAGGTTGTAGGAGTCACTCCGACTTCTATACCAATTCCACGCAAAGAAATACATTCGCCATGTGCGGAGCTCGGGCATGACCAGAGTGACTACAGACGTTCAAGAGCGGATGGAGTCCAAGTTCAGAGCGATGATGCGTCCTCGCGACTCAGCTGAGTTCGAGCAGCGACGCTTGGTGTTCGAAGACTCGGCCAAGCAAGCAGCGCCGCGCTTTCTGGAGTATGTACGCCGTAACTGGATGTACTGCGCCGACATGTTGTCAAGTTCGGGCCGCGACAGGCACTTCATGGTGGGCAACACCACGACAAATCGAATCGAGAGCTCTTAGAACCGACTCAAGTTGTTACTGGGGTTGAAGAACTCCATTGTTAACTGCGTTCTGGGACTTTGGCAACACAACTTGATGATCCTCGTTGCGTAGCAACCGTCCGTCGCGCTTTTTGGCGTGAGATCGTGGTCACCCAGTTCCTATCCGCGCTTCCTCGGTGGGGTGCAAGGACTCCAAAGCGACTTTGCGTTCAACTTTGTGCGCGACGAGTACGACCGTGCAGTTGTCGACCGTGAGACGTTGAGGGGAGCGGAGCGCGTATCGGCACCGAAGGACTCGTTCGTGTTCGTGGGCGAGCGGGAGAGAGAATCAATGGCGGATTGCGCAGCATGGACCTGCACGTGCGCACGGTTCTCGACAATGCGACTCCCTTACCTGCATCTCTTGCTCGCCGCTCGACGCAATCTACTGCTGGATCGGCTCCCACGTGATGCCATTGCTGCTCGCCGAGACATGAACGCGGTGCAGTCAATCGATCAAGCCCAAGGGACGATTCGTCATCTTCGAGATCTCGACGCCGACTCTTCGATCTATGCTCACGCTGCTGTGCCGTCTTCTCCCGGAGCTTCGAACGTACAGTACGTTGCAAGTACCGCACGGCAAAAGCAACACACATGTTGTTCTTTCCGACTGCGAAAAATACATCATTGTGCAGGCGCGACTCCATTCGCTCATCGAGCTGCTGAAGTACATGCCGTCGCACGCATTCCTTGGGAGACTTCAATAGGTGGAGTCAGCGATCGAGAAGGGGACGCGAAAATGGACTCAGTCTCTCCGTGAGATTAACGCGGACGAGTACTTTGATGGCAAATTCCTGACTACGAGGCGTCCTGTGCGATGTTGAGATGGAAGACACGCATACAACCAGCCATCGCGAATGTGCCAATACTGCAAGCGACGAGAGCCAGTCGTCGACGCCTGCGTGGTCGAAAAATAAGGTTACGCTTTACTCAAGTATGGTTGTTGTAAGCAAGTACAGCCCGACGCCGTCGGTGTCGGCCTCGTTGTGCAACTGATGACCGCTCACTCTCAGTCTTGCGAGACCCGTCAGCATTGCCGCCATATCAGGCGCTGAAACCACAAACGACGCCATTCCATCTCACTCGATCGGCGGCAACCGCGTGGAGAATGTCGTCTCGAACCCGGTGCGCGAACACCACAATCAAGTTCGACCACAGAGTAAGATCGACCGGTTTAAGCTGCCACCCGTGAAGAAGCTCGGCAACCTCCGGCAAGGCAAAGGGCCTCACTCTCGTCTCCGTTTCGCGATGCTGAGCTCCGACGTCGCGTGTTCAGTAAACCTTCAGCGCCTGCTACTGTGATCTCGTTACTGCGAGAACATTCAAAAGGTGCGGGCAGTTCTCGACTCCTACCCAGTCGTGTTTGATAGGCCGCAGTTTGCACCGTGTTCGCTCACGCCGACCTTGGTTTATAGCACCACGGCGCCAGGGCTAGAGGCGTATTGCTTTGCCATCCCGACAGTTCTGGCTCGTCGATGGAGGAGCGCAATCGAAGACGCAGCTGAAGCCGGAGAATGCGCGATGCTGTCTGACTCTTCAAGCGGCACAGTACGCGTGCGTGGCAAGGTGTTTTCGGTGACACTGGGCGACAATCACTTGACATTCTCGAGGTACGATCTAAGGTTGGTAGAGCAACCTTACCTGGCCGCCTCACTGACAGTATTTTGATGTGCAGTGAGTACGTCGCGGCTGTTGACAACTACTACGAGCTTCGCACGCTCGCACGGCAGCACAACAACGACCCCGAGTGGATCGTTCGCAATTGGGCGAACAACAACCTGGGTGATACGCTGCTGCTCTTGAAGACGCTCCACCAAGCGCCAACGATCATGGCGGCAGAGGTCGCCAAAGTCTTCACGCACAACTATCTCTCTCGCGCATTTCTCTCCAGTCGCATCACTGGCGCAACACCCACTGCGAGCAGTTCGAATGCTTGGTGACGGCTATCATCGGGAACCTCGCGGGGGGGGGGACAACTTTCTCAACGACGTCACCATGATGTTCGACCTGCAGAAGGTATGCCTTGGGCTCGATTTGGTATACATTCATGACAGTATCGGGGCCATGAAGCGCGAACAAGCACTTCCCAAGGCAAGCTTATCGGATCTCCTGATGGTCGTGATTCCAGTGAACGTGGACAAAGTGCACTGGGCCATAATGTTCGCGCACGTGTTCGCCAAAATAGGCAACATGGGAATTACGATGTACGACCCACTCGCTATACTGTGCTACCGGAACGAGCTCACGAGGACGTGGAGTTCGTACGAGCTACCACTGTTGCAACAGTGGTGGCGACGTGACAGGCTCGGCGAGCTTTTCCCGTTCGGCTTCGCGTTCAGGACGTTGAAGATGCTGCGCCAGCAAGACGGAGTCAACTGAGGGATCTTTTGTGTGGCACTGTGTAGCTGGCCCGTGCAACACTACGCAAAACGGAAACCCCAGTTTGCGATGTAACCGCAGCGTGAGTGCTGCACCAAGCACGATGAAGTCGTGAGAATTGAGAAGGGACTGAGCGACTTCTTCGCGTGTTAGGGAGAGCTTACGGCAGCAAGCAGCGATTCGCTATGTCAAAATTGTACACAAATGTGATCGCTTGTGTGGCTGGCTCGTTGACGATGGTGCCTGTAGCAGTGGCGGAAATGTGATTCGGCTCATCCATGAATTTGCTCCGAAGGGACTGGTGTATTTTAACCATATTCGCGAGCTGGCTCTCCAGATCCTCCGGTTTCGCGTCAATTGACTCCAGCGCTTGAATGCATGACCACATCAGCTTCCGCGCAAGCCCCGCTGTGTCCGCTTCACCACTGGAGACGTGATGGACGTGTCGGGATGTCGCGCCGCCGCGTGGAGACGAGCTGCTGTTGTGCTCGCTCGTGTTTGCACTTTGCGAATTCGCGATTGAAGAAGCCAAAAGACACCTTGAAATCCGCAAGTGCTGTGGTGCACCGCTAACATAACCCGCTCCGTTTGCTTTCGCTCTCCAGTTGAAAGCTTCACGTAGTTTCGCGCCCGGTTCGAGATCAAGTATTTTCACCGGTTCAGTAGTCTCGCAGAGGGCCTGTGGGTGACTTTCCAACGAATGGAAGGGCGCCGAATGTTACCCGAATATTGCTTGAAAAAATAACGGCGCCGATGTGTTGACCGTATAACCCATCAACTTGGAAATACGGTGTCGTAGAAGCGTCCCAAGTCTGGTACGTAGCAAGTGTCGATGCCCTGAAGTTCCTGCGGCGCGTCGCTTGCGTCATTTTGCTGACGATCTGTTCCTGTCCTTCTCTGCTCTTGTGCTCTAATGTTCTCGACTTGTGTCTGTGTGTGCTTCGCGATCGTGTGTGCTCACGACACCCGAAGCCTGCATTTGCATCAATGACGCCGAAACCGGCGCAGGCTACCAGAACCACGCGCAACAGGCGAACAAGGTGCGATGCTTTGCCTTTGAAGACATGCTGGAGACCGATGGGGTGCGACGAGATAGATCACAGATTGAGAATTCCGTGCTGCGTGCTTGTGTGTAACCGCGTGGTGATTTTTGCGAAAGTAAACCTGAGATGAATCGCAAACGTGTCGAGCTGCAATGCCGGACTGTAGCAGCTCTCCAATCCCATTACATGGAGATTGATGTGGACCACATCATCTCGAGCGTGTACCACTGGGATACGGTTACCGAGGTGGAATACCGGTATTACCGTGATGTACCCACGTGCATGAGATGACATCATGGGATGATGTCATGGAACA
>JAASGD010000094.1:0-38931 GCA_023334115.1 Globisporangium megalacanthum
GCATATAAGTGAAAGTGAGAGAAGAGGAGGCTTGCAGTGTTCATAGTGTTTGTCCACCATGCACATTTGAAAGCTATCAGTTCTTCAAAACTCTGATACTTTATCGCCGTGTAAATACTTTATGTAGAATTTATTATCAGATTTGACAGGTACGAATTAGGTCGGTGTTTACTAATGAGAATGATGCCTGTACTGTGTTAGACCTGGGTTAGACATATTTACGTGTGGTCCACCTAAAATTCCAGTCGTGGACTGTATCACCAGCCTTGATTTTTTTGCGAAAATCACAATAACAAACATTTTCAATCAATACAATTCGCAATAACTTGTATTGCAATATTTTCAGATCTCGGCAATCATGACGACTGACAGTGCATCCAATGATCAATGGTGCTGGGCTTGGGTGCAGCAGCTTTGTTTTAGATCCAGGAATCTCACGTTTCTCTATAAGAGTAGCCGATGTGTGTGCGCTTTGCACGTTGGCACGCTGGCACGCACACACACATCGACAGCTCTTATAGAGGAACGTGAGATTCAAAGAATATCAGGTCTTTTATTTTCTTCTTCTCTTTTCTGATACTTTCTCTGCGAAATTAGTTCGGTCCGAATAATCGGTCTATTTTATTGCGAGGTCCCCTCTCGTCGGTTTTTCCCGCTCATTCTGACGTGAAAACGATCTTTGGACTTTGCAGCGTTTTGGTCAGTTCGCAATTCCTTCCAGCCGCCGCAAGTCGTCACCAGCTAGAGACCCATGTTCACGAGCAGCCGCCGTGCGTTCAGCGCCGCCGCTGCTGCTGCCGCCCCCCGCCGCGTCGTCGTCGTTGAGGGCGTGCGTCTGCCGTTCGCCAAGTCGGGCACGCTCTACAAGGACGTGATT
Organism: Globisporangium megalacanthum; assembly: GCA_023334115.1. Taxonomy (NCBI): domain Eukaryota; phylum Oomycota; class Peronosporomycetes; order Pythiales; family Pythiaceae; genus Globisporangium; species Globisporangium megalacanthum. Next base: position 878 of record JAASGD010000094.1, read on the forward strand.
GCGTACGACATGCTCCGGGACGCGTACAAGGGCGTGCTGAACAAAGCCGCGTTGGACCCAGCGAAAGTCGACTACGTGCTCGGCGGTACAGTGATCCAAGAAGTGCGCACGTCGAACATTGCGCGCGAAGCGGCGCTTGGCGCAGGCATCCCGAAGCACGTACCAGCGCACACAGTCACGATGGCGTGCATTTCGTCGAGCCAAGCGATCTCGACCGGCGCCGAGAAGATTATGGCGGGGAAAGCCGACATTGTGCTCGCTGGTGGTGTCGAGACGTTCTCGGACGTGCCGATCCGCTTCTCGAAGCCGCTGCGAGAGCGCTTGATCAATGCGAACAAGGCGATGAAAGGCGGCCCGCTCGGTGTGCTCAAGCTGCTTAAGGGCCTGAAACTCGCCGACTTTACGCCCGAAGCGCCTGCGATCCAGAACTTCCACACGCGGGAGATCATGGGCTCATCGAGCGACCGGCTCGCTACGCGCTTTGGCGTCACGCGCCACGAAATGGACGTGTACTCGGTGGCAGCGCACCAGAAAGCGCACAAAGCGCACCAAGACGGCAAGTACAAGGGCGAAATCATCCCGTACAAGGGCGTGACGGAGGAGAATGGGATCAACCCGAACTCGACGCTCGAGAAAGTCGCGTCGCTCAAGCCGGCGTTTATCAAGCCGCACGGGACGCACACTGCGGCGAACTCGTCGTTCTTGACGGACGGCGCAGCGGCGACGCTGATTATGGGCGAAGATAAGGCGCTCGAGTTGGGCTACAAGCCCAAGTCGATTCTGAAAGACTGGGAGTTTGTGGCCGTGGACCCGTTTGACGAGCTCTTGCTCGGCCCAGCGTACGGGATCCAGAAGATCCTCGCGAAGAACAAGCTCAAGCTCGACGACATTGACTTTTTTGAGATCCACGAAGCGTTTGCGGGCCAAGTGCTGGCGAATTTGAACGCGCTCGCGAGTCCGGAGCACTGTAAGGCGCTCTTTGGCATTGACGAGCCGGTCGGACGCGTGCCGGACAGCAAGCTGAACACATGGGGCGGCTCGCTCGCGCTCGGCCACCCGTTCGGCGCCACGGGCTCGCGACTAGTAAACACGGCGTCGCACAAGCTGCAGAAGGAGGGCGGAAAGTACGCGATCCTCGCAGCGTGCGCGGACAGCGGACTCGCGTACGTGGGGCTGGTGGAGAAGTACGAGAACTGAGTCTGACGCTAGGACTCTCGGTGGGTGGGTGGCGTCCCACATTCGCTGACGCTCGCGTGCTCGATCGTCTCTCAATAAACTATGCGTGTGAGCTTCCAAGTGTGTTTGTACGGTTTGTTTTGAACAATGGAATCTACAGCACAAGTTACGAAAGTTGGGTATGACGATACTTGTTGGAAAGGTAAAAAGCACATTATTACACGAGCAGGACGGCGTTGATGCAGCCGTCGTTCTCGGGCACGTTCGTGACCTGCGCGTACTTGCCCCAGACGACCTTGCCGGATGTGGTCACGAGCCCGAGCTCGCTCACGTTCACTTCGATGACTGTGCCCTTCGTGATCACGCCGAGCTGCGTGTAGAGCGGACTCTGCGGGTTCTTCTTCACGCCGAGAATGTCGAGCTGGAACGTCGTCTTGAGCTCGGGGTGCGTCACGTGCGCCTTCTTGAAACGCATGGCGCTCGGGCGGATGAAGCGCTCGTACTTGGGCGGCTTGCGCGTAAAGTTCTCGCCCACAAACGTCGCTTTCGTAATCATCCGCTTCCACGCCTTGTTCCGGCGCTTGCCCGAGCGCAGCACTTTGAACATCTCGTCGTCTGCGATCGGCTTCACTTTCGGGATCGGCACGTCCCACTTCCCGGCTTTCTCTTTGCGCTTCTGCTTCACCGTGTTGCTCAGCACTTTTGCGCGCGACACGCCTTCGCGGTCGAGCAGGTACGACGGCACAGCGCCGTCCGGCACGGCGTCGTCGTTCGCGTGCTTGTTCGTGCGCTCGTTGTGCAGCGCGAGCGTCTTCTTCATCGCTGCTTTCTCTTTGAAGCGCTTCTGGTTGTATAGCTTCGCGCGCAGGCCATGCACCTTTTGCGCGAACTGCGACCGCCGGTGCACTTCACGCGCTTCTTTCTTGCGCTTCTTCTCCACGGCGTCCATGCGTACGCCGTGGCGCTTCTTGTGCAGCTCCATGTGCTCATGTTGCGGCATCTTGGCGGGAGTGGGTGAGGTACGTACGTATGAAGGTGAGGTGGTCGCGGACTCGCTCTACAGAGGCGCTTCTAGCCGCTCTACTCCACTCGCAAGAAGAGGCGTAGCGCAACGAACTCTCGACCTCGCTGGCGACTGTGAAGTGAGTGAGCGACTGCCAACCAAAACCACATCCCGAACAACTGGTGGACAACAAACCGAACAGGCAACGCTGCTGCTACACTGCACTCAGCTGCTACCACAAATTTGCTTGTCGTGGAAAAAAAACGCTGACGTTCATGAATATTACACTTCTACTCTTGCGTGTCAAACTTTTTGTTTTCAGAACCAGACACGAGGTCGACGACGAGAATGTGGACGCTGGTGCGCCGAGCGAGGACGGCGTTGACCACGAATGTGCGGCGTCACCAATCGCCAGCTGCAGTACGGCTGCAGTCGAAAGCCGCGTTTGCACTCGGACTTGCGGATGAGCCGCACAACCCGTTCGACACAGCAGCTGACTGCCTCCTGCCAGGTGCGTTCAACTAGGAAGGAAGGAATTGGACGATGGGAGTGCTGTGGGGCTCACTTGTATGAGCTCCGACTGCACAGGGCTGCCTGCAACTGAGTTCCAGCAGCGTCGCGAAAAGCTCTTTTCGGTGCTCCCGAGCAACTCGGCGCTCATCGTACGTTGCGAGCTGCGCTAGCTGCCGTTCCATGCGCTCTGCTGACCTGCGTGGCCGGCTCTAATGGGGGTACGTTGTTCAACTGGCAGGTGAATGCGGCCGAGACCAAGTTGATGACGCACGACATCCCGTACGAGTTCCGCCAGAACTCGAACTTTCTGTACCTGACGGGACTGGAAGAACCGGACGCGCATGCCGTGCTGCGCAAAGGCAAGGACGGCGCATGTTCGTTCATTCTCTTCACGCGGCCCCGCGATGCCCACAGGTGCGGTGCAATTAAGGCGACCATAGTCTTCTCGTTCAGAGCTGCCGCAGACACGCCAACTCCACCCACACTGATCGGATCGGATCGGATCTCTTGCGCTTACGTGACTCGCTCGCAGTGAGCAGTGGGACGGCGCACGCCTCGGTCGCGACGGAGCGATCGAGCGATACCACGCTGACGACGCGTACCCGCTCCCAGAGCTCCAGTCAGCGATGCACACGATCCTCTCGGGGCTCGACCAGGTCTACGTCCTGTCACCAGATGGCGGCAAGTACGCGCCAGCGTTCCTCGATGCCACGCGCACGTTCCACGACAAGTTCTTTGGCGGCAACATCTTTGTCGAGCAGCTCCGACTGATCAAGTCCGAGCGCGAGCTCGACCGCATGCGGTACGCAGCCGACATTGGCGCCGGCGGCTTCCTCGAGATGATGAAGCACACGCAGCCAGGGATGACGGAGCTCGCGCTCGCGTCGTACTTTGAAGCGTCGTGCAAACGCAACGGCGCGCTCTGGAACTCGTTCCCGAACGTCGTCGGCTCGGGCGCGAATGCTGCAGTCATTCACTACCTGTCCAAGCGCGACGTGCTCCGTGACGGCGAGCTCGTGCTCGTGGACTCGGGTTGTGAGGTCGCCGGCGGGTACGTGAGCGACATTACGCGCACGTGGGCTGTAGGTGGAGCCGCCCTGTCGGCCGCCCAGCGCGACTTGTACACCTTCACGCTCGACGTGCAGAAGCGGTGCCTCGCTCACTTGGCGCACCAGCTCGCGACGAAGCAGTCGATCTCGCTCGACCAGCTCCACGACTTTTCCGTCAAGCTCATGGTCGATGGCATGCAGCAGATGGGGATCCTCAAGCCGACGAGCGCACTGAAGGGACGGACCCAGTCCTCGATCCTGGCCGAGTTTCACCGATACAACCCGACGCACATTGGCCACTACCTCGGAATGGACGTCCACGACACGCCGCACATCCCGCGTGGAGCTCCGCTGCAGCCGGGCATGGTGATCACCGTCGAGCCGGGCGTGTACCTCCCACAGAACGACCCGAACGTCCCGAGCGAGTTCCGCGGCATAGGCATCCGCATCGAGGACGACGTCATCGTACGTCGCGAGTACACGAATGGGTCCGAAAGGAGTGGATGGTGGGAGACGAGAGGCTGACGCTGTGGTATGTGTGGGTGTGGGTGGGTATGTGGTTGTAGATCACAGCGACCGGAATCGAAGTCATCACGACGAAAGTTCCGAAAGAGCTCGACGAGATGGAGGCGCTTCGACACGCCTAGTGTTCGTTCGTTCGTACTACAGTAGGTACTGTGGCTAGCAGTCAGGCTGGAGCAGCCCAGTCTTTGTAAGCGATGGGCGGTTGTCGATAATGGAGTCGCGAGAGGTTCTGGGTGGGTGTTTCGATTCCCTCAGGAGGCGCCATAAGCAGCCACGTCACCGGGAGATCCAGTCCTGGAGCACACGATGGTGTAGCGCATTAAACGCTTCGTACTCCTGTCTGCTTGACGGCGGAAGTCCATGTACGAACCATAGACAGAGTCAGCTATTCGGGAAGGAAACAGGAGAAGCGCTTGCTTGAACGCACCTCAGCTGCGCAAACTGCGCTTCACGAGACTGGCTTAAAGGCTGAGTGATGACTTCAAATGGTGGTGCATCCGTGGTCTTCTGTCGCCGTCATCCGAGAGCGTGAGGTCGGGCTTGCCTGGGGATCGATTCGCCTCTCAATCTTAGACATACAGGAGCGTACGTACCTCGGTCGTCTCAGTGTCTGCCGTCACTTCGTGCGCGTGTTCATGTGTCCTTCGTTTCGCCTTTGTTCTTGGCGAGTTCGGCTCGGTCTCGGGTCGTGCCAGGCCAATGAACGCGTCGGGACTCGTCGTTGCACCGGCTTCGTCCTCCTCATCGGAGTGTGTGGAGCAATGCGAGGCCTCCAACTCGCCATCCTGATCCGACGGCTTGGACTTGATCACAAGACACCGGAGGTGCGTGTCCCAGTTTGGGATGGGCGTGAGGAGCAGCACGTAGCCATTCGCGAGCGGCGCGACACCAGCCTGCAGTTCCAGATCCACCACCGCATTGTTTAGATCGTCACGTGGGTTGCGTCCCCCACACTGTCGGAATCCATACGTAGGTGCGTACCCGCTGCCGCTGACTCAAGTACGCGCTAAAGTCCTGAAACGCGGCCGCGTGTTCGGGTGAGGCGGGGCGAACGACGCACTGCGGAGGCTGCCGGTTCGTTCCACCATGAAGAATATCACACACGGCGAGTACGTGCGTAGAGCAGTGCACTCTAGAAAACGAGTGCGTCTGTGACGTACATGGTGCCGACATAGTGCGATCATACGGTCGACGACTGCAAGGTCGAGGCGCTTGACGATGCTCACATCAGCGAGTCTGCACCAGAGTTTCGTGAACGATGGATGGTTTGTGACTTTGACGAGCTCTTGCCACTTTGCCACTCGCAGACATCCATTTATGCAGTGTACGCACTGGAGCGCCTCGATGTCCTCAATGCGCCTCTCGAGTCGCTGGAGCTCGGCGTCCTCTGTGCCGTCACTGTGGCACTCGAACGCGAACGCCGAGCCCTTCTGGACGCGCAAGTGCACGACCATAGTCGTAACGCTTTCGTAGCTCTTGTTACAGTCATTTTCGTTGGCATCTCAAGTCAGATTTGACAAGCGAACGGATCGTATCTGATTCAGTAAGTACGGATCTGTTTCTAGCCAATCAAAAGCCACAAATATTTACATTTTTGTCAAATCAGAATCATTCCCGCCAAAGCTTTTCCAGTTTTGAGCAATCTTCCTGCCTTTTTTAGAAAGGCACATGCTCAAACTGGAACAAGCAGCCTTCGCCTTTTGAGGTCTCGGAGAGGACCAGACAGACGCACTTGAGATGACAGAGATGCTCACTGCCACCACCGGCGACAGCAGTGGACCGAACCGCATCCAGCGCCTGAGCACCGAGGTCGTGAACCGTATTGCTGCAGGTGAGGTCGTGCACCGGCCAGTGAACGCGCTCAAAGAGCTGCTCGAGAACAGTCTCGACGCCGGCGCGACGCAGGTCACGGTGACAGTGAGCCAGGGCGGGCTGAAGCTGCTGCAGATCCAAGACAACGGCCGCGGCATCCAACGCGAGGACCTCGCGATCGTCTGCGAGCGCTTCACGACCAGCAAGCTCAAGACGTACGAGGACTTGCGTGACATTAGCTCGTTCGGCTTTCGCGGTGAGGCGCTGGCGAGCATCTCCCACGTCGCACACGTCACGATCACGTCCAAGACGGACAGCCAGCCATGTGCCTACAGGTGCGTCTGTGATTGAGAGAAGAGACGAGAGAAGAGAGGAGGGATTGGCGTGAACAACGACTAACGAAGGCGGTGGTGCGACTGGTCGATCGTTCTCATTGGCGCAGAGGGTTCTATCGTGACGGTAAGCTCGTCGCGAGGCAGCCTGGCGCGTCAAGCGACCCAGCGCCATGCGCAGGAAAGAACGGGACGCTGATCGTGGTACGCTGCGTTCTCTTTAGCTGATTTGTTCAGGACGCTAGGACCACTCTCTCTCTCTCTCTCTGTCTCTCTCGGGCTGATCCTCTTGACCTCGAACTCTCTTGAACTCTGTCGTGACCAGGTGGAAGATCTCTTCTATAACCTCAGTACACGCAAACAAGCGCTCAAGAACACGTCCGAGCAGTACCAGCGCATCCTCGAAGTGGTGCAGAAGTACGCGATCCAGTACGGCTCCACGCACGTGGGCTTTATCTGCAAGAAGGTGCGTGCGTGTGACTCACTAGCACTGACGGTAGCAGAGTGGGGGCGACTGATGAGTCTGATGCGTCTGGTACCGACCTCTCTCCTACCTTGTAAACAGCACCGAGAGCCGTCTTGTGACGTCAACACAATGCAGCTCACCACGCAACTCGACGTCCTACGCGGGATCTACGGCACGAAGCTCGCTACTGAGCTCCTCGCGTTCGCCTTTGAGAAGGAAGCCGGTTCAGGCCTGCAGTGCAAAGCGACCGGCTACATCAGCAACGCAAACTACAAGTACGTGACCGACCGACTGGCTCCTTGGTCGGCTGTGTGCGTTGGCGTTTGCTGACGCGTAGTGTGGTGGGACGTGGGTATCGTGTGTGTGACCCCAGCCTGAAGAAGAGCCACTTCATCTTGTTCATCAACCAGCGTCTCGTCGACTGCCCGTCGCTGAAGAAAGCGTGCGAGTACGTGTACTTGCTGTACCTGCCGAAGCACACGCACCCGTTTGTGTACCTGAGCCTCGAGCTGCCGCCGCAAACGATCGACGTGAACGTGCATCCAACGAAGCGGGAGGTGCGTGGGAGCTGGTTGGCTTAACGAATTCAGCGTCTCAGACTCGCTCTGTACGGTCCAATGTGGTGCTGAGAAGCGGTCGTATGTGTACACTGTACGCAGGTCCACTTCCTGTACGAAGAAGAGATCGTGGACGCGCTCAGCCAGGCGATCGAGAAGAAGCTGAAGGGCAGCAATGAGAGTCGGACGTTCTCTGTGCAGCCAATCACGTCGATGCTAGGGATCTCTAGCCTCTCCAGCTCTGCCTCTGCGTCAGACAGTCGCTCACTTGTGGACTCGGCTGCTAGCGGCCGAAGCAGGACTGCCAACGACGGTACCAACGAAGAAGACGACGGTTCCAGCAGAGTGATTACTATGAAGCGGTTAAGAGCGCGTGACGACGACGTGGAGGACGATGACTTCAGCGACGACGAACACGACGACAGCGACGTGAAAGCCAGTCAGCTGCTGGTGCCGACGTCGCAGGCGATCGAGATCTCGCTGAGCCAGAAAGCGGTTCCTGCTTCGAAGAAGTACAATCCGCTTCACGTACGTCCTGGCGCTGGTGGTCGCTAGTCGTGGCAATCGGTTAAAGGATGTCTAACACTGGAGCGTGTCTTGTCTGTGTGAGAGTGCAGGCGCCACAGCGACTGGTGCGCACCGACCACCGGTCGAACACGATCGACAAGTACTTTTACCTCGACTCGCAGCGGACGCAGCTGTCGCAGTCGCAGTCGCCAGAGAAGGAGACGCAGCGCCACGAGAGCTCGCAGGAAGAGCCGGGCGTCGAGATCTCGTCGCTTTCGGACGATGAGAGTGACCGGAGAGGAGGCGAAGTGCCCACAGTTTCGAAGAAGCGCAAGCGCACGGTCGACGACGCATCGCACGGTGCGAACTCTGCTCTATTGTGTGTTTGAGGGACGTGCCCACACACTAACGGTATCGTTGTGTTCACATTCGCATCGCTTCTGTGTGTCTGGAGCAGCAGACGTGGGGACTGGGGACGTGGACGGGAGTCGACGAGTCAGCATGGAGCTGACACAGAGCCCAGTGATGCTCTCGAGTGTGCAGAACCTGCTCGGCCATGTCGAGCGCAAGAAGAGCAAGTCGCTCGACAAGGTCCGTTCTTCAAATGTCGATTCGCAACCACCGCGTCCTCTGTTCTGACTCACACCTCCCACGTGCTGCTGTCCTCTCGTGTGCTCTGCTCCCAGATGTTCCGTGAGCACAGCTTCGTCGGTGTCGTGAACCGCCAGTTTTCGCTGCTGCAGTTCCGGACAAAGTTGTACGTTGTAAAGCACCAGGAGGTGGCGTACCACCTCTTCTACGAGCAAGCGCTGCGTCAGTTCGGGTCGCTCCGGCCGATTCGACTCGAAACGCCGCTGCCGATCTACGACCTCGTGCTCGAAGCGCTCGCGAACCCGCGCACCGGCTACGACGAAGAGGACGGCCCAAAGGAGCAGCTCGCAGACGAGGTCAAGACGCTGCTGTCTGCGAACGGCCCTATGCTCGCCGAGTACTTCTCGCTCGACATTGACTCGGATGTGCGTGATCCGGGACATAGTATGGGGAGGGGAGGCGATGTGTGAGGCTCACGCTGACTCATTCTGGTGGCTTGGGCTGTCGGTCGTAGGGTTTGCTCCGGTCGCTCCCGCGTCTGCTGCCGGACCACGAGCCGTCGATCCACTCGCTGCCAGAGTTTGTCTTCCAGCTCGCGACCGAGGTGAACTGGGAAGAGGAAGAGAGCTGTTTCCAGAACGTGGCACAAGTGCTGGCGCACTGGTACGCAGAGCTGCGGTATCCAGCGCCGGCTGACAAGTCGGCACTCGTGCTGGAGCACGTGCTGTTCCCAGCGACGAAGCGCGCAGGCTTCTCACCGCCGCACGAGCTGAACGACGCGTCGATCATCACGCCCGTGGCGTGTCTGACCAAGCTCTACAAGATCTTTGAGCGGTGCTGACGTTACTGGTGCGAGACGACGCGATTGATCGTCCAAATACTCAGCGAAGTACTCGATGTCCCAGTAGAAGTATGGAAGTAGAGTTTAACTTTTGCGAAGTGTCATCCAACCGTGAACATGGACTTCTTTGCCAACTAACATTGGGAGGATCGGGGTTGAGAAGACACTTCGATCAGCAGTTCTCAGAACTACTGTATTTAGTTCAAATTTTTGGTACTAGTACAAAATAATCCAAACAGCCAATCAAATTCACATATTTCTACATAAACGCTGCAATCCCAAATTCATGCAAAAATAAATAAAATGCATAATGTCCCTGTTTTGAGGCAGTTCCGTATTATGATAATATATGATAATCTGGGTCTCTTTTTGGGAAAAACTGGCGAGGAAGACGTAATTTGTTGTCGCTGCTAATTTCGCGTCACTAAGAGTAAATGCACGTCATCGACACCGCAAACAACCAGAATTACAGAGGCAGCAAGCTTGAGAGAAGAAGCTCGAGCTTTCCCTCCCTCGCGTCCGACTCGCTTCCTTCACTCCTTCACTCCCCCTCCCCCCTTGCCCCCTCCCTCTTCCTCATGAACGGTGGGAAGCACCACGTGCACTTCGATAAGGCCGCAGTGCGAGCAGCAGCTGTAGACTCGGACGGCAGCACCAGCAGCGCTCCCACGAGCGCTACAAGCGCGAACGGCGGAACGAGCGGGACCGGGGCCGCGCTCGTGGCTGCCGCTCAGCAGAAGCGTGCGAGCGTAATCCGCAAGATCGTGCAGCAGACAGTGGGCGAGAACCTCGAGCACGCGTCCGTGCCGCAGCTCCAAGCGCTCGTGAGCTCCGTCGAGACGTACTGTGCGACGACCGAGAGCCTCGCGAGCCTCGGCAAGTCGCTGTATACGTCCGCTGCCGTCGTGTTTGTCGTCGACGAGCTCATGCGCATCATTCTCTGGAACGATTACGCAATCCAAGTCTCGGGCTTTGCGCGCGAAGAGATGGCGGGCCGGAACTTGCTTGCCGACGTGCCGTTTCTCGTCCCGCCCCACACTGTGAACGTGCTTGCGGATGCGCTCGCCCGCTGTCTCCAGGGCGTGCCGTTTACGGGCGCAGTGCTCGAGTTTACGAAACGCGACCGGTCGAAACTCACGCTGCTCACGACGTGCACGCCGCTGTTGAGTAATCCTGCGGGCCAAGGGATGCTCGTGATTGGCCACGACGTTGCGGTCGCGACAGGGGCGACGACGAATGCGACAACAGCTGCTGCAACGCACGCATACCACCCGAAATCGTCGCTTGCGAGCACGCCTGCAGTCTCGGACCACACGCCACGTACGTCTGGCTGTTTACGTATACTGCATCGGGTTATTTTTGATACTGATATTTTTTGCGGACGGGTATACGTGTATGTATACGTATAGTCGTGCACCAGCTCCCGCCTCCGCAGCTTCCGCCTGCGACGATGGCGATGCAGCCGCTCCCTGTCGCCATGGCGGTCGCTGCTAGCGGCCATCCCGCTACGAACGCGGCAGTCGCCGCAGCGACCGCTGCGACCCAGTCGAACGCCGCCAAGATCCCTGGCTGGAGTGAGATTGCGCCGCACTACTCGATCGAGTGCGTGCTTGGGCAAGGCAGCTACGGCCAAGTCGTGCGCTGCAAGCACTTGCCAACGGGCGAGATTGTCGCAATCAAGAAGATCCAGAACGTGTTCTCAGACCCGATCGACGCGAAGCGTATACTGCGGGAACTCTGTATCGTCCGGCAGCTCCGGCACCCGAATATTGTGCAGATCCGAGAGATCATTGCGCCGCGGGACATTAGCCACTTCCAAGACCTGTTTGTCGTCTTTGAGTACCTACCGTCGGACCTCGAGAAGCTCCTTCACTCGCCCCAGTTCCTCACCGCCGAGCACCTCCGGTGGCTCTTGCTCGACTTGCTCAAAGCGCTCAAGTACATGCACTCGGCGGAGATTGTCCACCGCGACCTCAAGCCCGCGAACGTGCTCTTGAACCTCTCGCCGGTCGCGATCAAGATTTGCGACTTTGGACTCGCGCGCGGTCTCTCGACCAAGTTCTCGTCGAGCAACGGCCGCAAGCGCAAGCGCGGTGGCGCGGCTGCAGGGACAGGGACAGCGGCTGCGGACGGTGCGACGCCGGACGACCGAACGCTCGAAGGGACGGGTGGGATCCACCCGCGCACGCCGGGGAAGCGCATCCAGCGACAGCTCACCGAGCACGTGGTCACGCGTTGGTACCGCGCCCCCGAGATCATCTTTCGCGACCACGACTACTCGGCTGCGATCGACGTGTGGTCGGTACGTCCATGTGGCCGTCTGATGTGACTGGTTGTGGATGTGGGGGTGCTAATGCTTGCTTGGTGGGTCCGTCCCTAGGTCGGGTGTATCTTTGCAGAGCTCTTGAGCATGCAGAAGAGCAGCGTACCGTCCCACTACCAGCGCGAGCCATTGTTCCCAGGCGTGTCGTGCTTCCCACTGAGCCCAGGGGCGGGCCAAGTGGCGCTCCCGCAAGACAGCCGCGACCAGCTCAACACGATCCTCGACGTGCTCGGCACGATGGCGGAGGACGACATTGCGCAGATTGCGGACCCAGACGTCCAGACGTACTTGCGCAGTCTGCCGCGTCGACCGCGCCAGAACCTGCAAGAGATGTACCCTGGCGCCGAGCCCGAGGCGATTGAACTCCTCACGTGGATGCTGCACATGAACCCGCTCAAGCGAGCGACGCTGGACGAAGCGCTCGCGCACAAGTACCTCGCGAGCATCCGGTCGCTGGAAGAAGAGATTGTCGCGCCCGGGACGATCCAGCTCGACTTTGACGAGAAGAAGATGAGCGTCCAGGAGATTCGCGAGCGCATGGCGAACGAGATCCGGTTCTACCACCCGGAAGTTGGGCCTGTGGTCGTTGCAGCGGCAGCGCGGCACCCAGGGCCCAAGCGCCAGAAGCGCACGACCACGACGACCAACTAGGAGCCGTACGTAGACTGTGAGAGTGTGAGAGAGAGAGGACGCGACAGGAGACGCGTCCGTACTCTTTCTACTCTAAAGAAGCGCCGAGGAATACAGGATCTGCATGCATGTACGTACAAGTACGTTCGGACACTTGAACACTGGGTGCGTACACACTCTACTATCGTAATATTACCACCTCCAGCTACGAATGTGACGACGACGACACTGTCGGGGCACACCCGCCAGTGATCTTCCAGCACTTGGTGGTTTCAAACATACTGAGCAAGTTCACGGTCGTGGACCACACGAGCGCGAGCGTGAGGTACGCGACCGTGAGTGCTCCCATGCGCGCGCTCGTGCCACCGAACCGCTTGAGCGCTTGGGTCTCGGCCTTTTGCTTTGGCAGCAGCGGCAAGAAGAGCAGCGACACGAGCTTCATGCCGTAGCAGATCGCGATCGTGAGCGTCACGTCCCGTCGCACGTCGTGCGTATCGCGCACAATGTCGTCGACCCAGACCTGGAAGTGCGCGTTGATGAGCTTCGCAGCCGTGCGGCCGAACGGACTCGCGAGGTTCGCAGTCGTTGTGAGCAAGCCGTACAGTGCGCCTTCGTGCCCGACCTCAATGAGCTCAACGACGACGTAGTTTGCGACAATGAACCGCACGCCGTCCGGGATGTAGCTGACGACCGGGACACCGAGCCAGAACCACTGGTTCCGGATCACGTCCCACGTCGTGAGCATCGTCATGACGCCGTCAATGACGACGCCGAGGACGACCGTGATCGCGATACTGACGCGCCAGTTCCAGTGCAGCCCGAACTTGCCCGTGAGCCCGAGCGTCGTCGCGTACACGAGCGTCCCGACAATCGCCATGACGCTCGCGTTGAACGGCGTCGCGTGCACCCAGTGGAACTTGATGCTACTCGACGCGACAATGTTAAAGTTGTTGAAGACACCGGAGAAGAACTTGAACGCGGCGATCTGGTACACTGCGCGTTGTTGGAGGAGCTCCCAGAAGCGCTCCATGTAGTCGCGGAAGCGCATGGTCGGCACGCGCTCTTCGTGCAAGCAGAGCCACGAGAGCGGCACGAGCGGCACCGCGCCGCACGCGAGCAGCAGCATCAGTTGCGGGAGCGTGAGCGCAAAGTCAAATTCGCCGCCGTACGCGTCGCTGTTGAACGCGAACGCAACGGCGAGGCTGCCGAGTGCGTTGAAGCCCATGCGTACGCTGTGGATCGCGGCTTGGACCTGGCCACGCGACGCGAGCGGCTCTCGCTGCGCGTGTTCCACGACCATCGCATCGGCGGCGACTTCAGCGACCAGGTAGCCAAACGCAGCCAACATCATGGGCACCACGTACTGCCCGGCAGCGTCCGGAGCGCTCCGGTTGATCGTCGCGAGCTGTGCGTCGGTCCACTCGTCAGGGTTGCTAAAGTGCATCGATGGGTCGCCGTAGTACGGTGGCGGCACGCCGAGGTTCGCCATGTAGAAGAGCATGACGCAGCAGAAAGCCCAGCCAAGCATCATGTACGGCCGACGGCGATAGCCAAAGAGCGGGAAGCAGTCCGAGAGGATGCCGAAGAACACTTTGAACGACCACGGGAGCTGGACTAACAGCGTCGCGGACACGACAATCGTGCCCTCTGCGTTCAGGTAACCTTGGAGCACGGGGTAGATCACGCCGGGCAGGACACCGCTGATGAACCCGACCGCCGCGAACTGCGCCAACAAGCCAATCGACTCGGGCGAGAACAGCACGGGCGGCTTCCCACTACGAAGCGCGCCATTCTCGAGCTCTCCATCGCGATCAGTGCCAGACACGGACGCAGCGGTTGTGGTGTAGCTCACTTTCGTGGCTGGCAGCGGACTGAGCAGCGTCTGGTACTCGCTGCCTTCCAGCGACGCGCCCATATTTCTTCTCTCTGCGAGTAGCAGAGCAGAATCGGATGTGAAGTATGGGGGTGTCGGCCCTTGGCGGCTTGTCGCGTGCAGACCGCGCCACCCAAATGGAGCTGTGAGCCTCAGCCTGTGGGTGGTGGATGCCACACGACCGACCTTGCAGAATCATGTCTGCGGGATTAACACCGGAGAGCGTGTTAGCTAACGAGCCACGCGAACCGGCGACGCCGTCCGAGTGTTGAGCGAGTGAGGTCTTGGAAAACATGTCCAATTGAAAACTTGTCCGACGACGGTGGGGACCTGGAAGGTCCAGCGAGATTGTGAAGATCGCTGAGGTGACCGTTGCCGCTCGCTCGCTCGCTCGTTTGATGTGTGTGGTTGCGGCAATAGGAGATTGAGATTGAATGGCCGCTGGAGCCGCTGGTGCTCGATCGAGCGCGTCGCGAGAATCGCCATCGCCGACGGCGGTGCAGGCAGCTCAGCGCCACTTGAGCGAGGCCGAATCGACTGATCACTGACCATTTCAGCGCGCAATGTTGGACTTGGAGGCTTGAGGACCGAACAACGACCCCAAGGTACTGGAGTTGTTCCAGACAAAGACAAAGGTGTCAGCGAGCGAGCGGCCTTCTTTCGGCTTGCGCTGGGCAGCGCCAACGAATGCTCGAAAGAACGATGCACCGTTTGACGTGCGCGTGCGTTGTGGGCGAGCCGGCTCAAGCGCGTACCTGGTACATTTCGACGCGGGCTTGCGTGGGCGTGGGCGTTCGTACAGTACTGGATGTCATGTAAGTGAAGAGACCTCCAGTCTCGTGGGGCCAGCGAGCCACATCGTTCGAGTTGAACACTACTGAAACGTCGACGCGACTCGTGCTGGTGGCAGATGCCATTCAGTGCTAGGCGTTCGCAAACTCCTCTTCTTGAAGACAGGAGGAAGTCGTGCTCAACGTGGGCGACGAGCACTTGTCCTACGTAGTATGATCGATCGGTTGGCATCTGCTGCCGCCGTCGGAGTTGCAATACCAGTCACACTCCGAAGGCGTCCGAGCTTCAAACTGAAGCGGGTTGGGCGGGCGGGTGTCACTGCTCTCCACGCAACAACCGAACTGCAGCACCGTCGAAATGCCGCCGTCGGACAAGCCACAGCCACCCGCTCGCCATAATCGACTTCAGTATGGGAATTTGACTTGGACGCCTGTATTGTGGTCAGACATGCCCAGGCTCTCGTTGTCATTTGCCCGAAAGCTCAGCTGAGCGGCTCACTCCCACCACCGCCCACCGCCATCATCATCACCACCTCCACCTCTACTGCATCCAAAGCCGATGCACGCACTCCGGAATTTACCAGCGCATAGGCAAAGCGACCACCCTCTATCCAGCTCGAGATGAATAGCTCGCTGTCGACTGTCGACCGCATCTCGACACCGAATGGCCATGTTCAGCACCAAGACAAGTACCGCGCTGCCAAGTCGCCACTCGACGGCAGCGTCGAGCTCGAAGACGGCGCGATCCGCGCCGGTGGGCCCATCCAGATCTTCTCCAAGCGCTCGCTCGGGCTCCTCGCGCAGTACGCTGGCGTCGGCCTCGTCGGCGGTGTCCTGCCCGGCGTGATCTACCCTGTGCTCCAAGGCTACTTGAACGCCGAGGGCACGATCGTCGTGTCCGCGACTGTGCTCGTGCAGCTCCCGTGGTCGTTCAAAGTGTTCTTCGGCATCATCTCGGACTGTTTCCCGATCTTTGGCTACCGCCGTCGGCCGTACATGATCTTTGGCTGGATCTTTTGCTGCCTCATGCTCTTCTTCATGGCTGGTCTGCACGTCCCGGCGCCATACTACGCAGACCCAGCGCTGCGTAGCGTGAGCGCGAGCCAGTACACAGACGCCCAGAGAGCGAGTATCAACGCCGCCGCACCGGACGCTGCTGGCAAGTACGTCGTGCCGATGATGCTCGCGTCGTTCGGGTACCTGCTCGCTGAAGTGTCTGCTGACGCACTCGTGGTCGAGTTCGCCCAGCGCGAACCGCTCGCAACGCGTGGCCGCATCCAGACCGCAGTGTACGCTGTCAAGACAGCGTTCAACGCGATCGCTGCGATCATCGTCGCGTTCGCGTTCAATGGCGAAGAGTACGGCGGTGAGTTCGACTTCTCGCTCACGTTCCCGCAGATGATGCTCATCCTCGCGTGCGTCTGCGTCCCGCTCGTGCCCATCACGTGGCTCTTCATGGACGAGACGCGCATCGTACGCATTCCGTTCCCAACGTACATTCGCGCGTTCTGGGAGCTCCTCCAACAGCGCGCAGTGTACCAGATCGTCGCGTACAAGTTCTTCTCTGGTGTCTTTAACAGCTTCAACATTGTGTCGTCGAGCAACATCAAGCTCTACTGGGTCCACGTGACGCCGTTCAACAACAGCGTCATGGCGATTGTCGGGCAGGTCTTCTACGCCATCACACTCGGGCTCACGGGCAAGTACGGACTGCACTGGAACTGGCGGTCGATCATTGCGATCACCATGTGCTCAGCGCTCGCTGTCGACGCGTTCATGACGATGCTCACAGTGTGGGACGTGGTGCGGAACCAGTGGTTCTGGCTCGGTGTGCCCGTGCTCGAGTACCTCCCCGACGGCATCCGCTTCATGGTCGCGACGTACTGCGTCGTCGAGCTCGCTGAAGAAGGCTACGAAGGCGCGCTCTACGGTCTCCTGACCGCAACGACGAACCTCTCGACGCCGTTTGGACGGTCCATGTCCAAGATCATCAACGGACAGTTCAAAGTCTGGCTCCAGGACATCCAGGACGACACACAGGAAGTGCGGCGGGACGTGACGATCACGATCTGGATCTGCTATATCATGAAGCTCCTCTCGCTCTGCTTCCTGCCGCTGCTGCCGAGGCAGAAGGAGGAGACGCGCGAGCTCCGACGCTCGGGCGGAAAGAGCAAACTCATGGGTTACGTCACTGTCGCGTACCTTGGGTTTGCGCTCACGTGGTCGACGATGATCAACCTCATGAGTATGTACGATACGACCAAGTGCTGGAAAGTCACGGGCGGCTGCGCGCCAAAGCGCGGGTGAACTCGTGACAGTAGAGTCTCTGTACAGTAGAGACCACTTTCAGCGTCTACCTTTTTGAAATGAACACACAGAGTAGACCCGTTGATGTTGATCGCTGGAGCTTGTGGCTGGATCGTCTCTCCCTGCGTCATTGCGTAGAACTTGGGATACTGTTGTACGTGTACGCTGGAAGGCGAAGACGAGTGTGAAGTAAGTCCTAGTAAGTTCGTTTCCAACGAATTAAGTGCGAATTAGGTACTCATAGGCGAATTAAGTTCGCTTACAGCTGAATAAGTACGCTCCAGCGTAATGTACTGTATTTTATCGCTTGTCTCGTACTTACCTGACCAATTTCTGTGCGCCGATCACTGGTGGCTCGCAAGTGTGGCACACAGTGACGCTCTCCATCCATCGCCAGCCGCACGATGCTCGCCGTCCGTACGCGCGCCGCCTCCGCGCAACTCGCCCAGCGCGAGGGCGCGTCGCTCCTCTCGCGCGCTTTCGGGTGCGTCGCTCCTTCTCTCGCTTAGCCGATGCTCTCGTATCCAAGCACTTGAGGGTGTCGTGTCGGGAGGAGCAGGAGACGCTGACTCGGAAGCATTCAACCTGGTGTATGTGTATGATGACAGCCACCGCGTGGCTATGGTGCTCAAGCAGGACGTGCCGAACCTCGGCTTCCGCGGCGAGGAAGTGAGCGTGAAGGCCGGCTACGCGCGCAACTTTCTCTACCCCGAGAAGCTCGCAGTGTACGCGACGCCCACGAACCTTGAGAAGTTCAAGGTGAACAAAGAGTCGGTGGACGAAGTCGAGGCCGAGCGCGAGCGCGCGTACAAGCAGGTCATTGCGCGCATCACGAGCGTCGAGCTGGTCTTCAAGCGCCACACAGCCGCGCGGGGCGAGACGACGCTCCACAGCTCCGTCACGTGCGTCCTCCTACAATTGGGACTGACTGTGTGGGCGGTTCAGACGTACTCTGGACGTGGACCTGACGTGCTGGTCGTGTGGACGAATCCAGTGCACAGAACATCTCGGACATGCTGGAGAAGCAGCACGGCATCATTGTCGGCGTGGCTCGCGTGAACCTCCCGACTCCGATCAAGGTAAGGGAGGAGGAGGAGGCTGGAGGGATGGGGACAGAAGAGCGTCTAATGGCGTCCCAGCTGCTCACTGTGTGTGTGGTATGTGTGGGGATGGAATTCAATCCAGACGCTTGGCTCGCACACGGTCAAGATCCGTGTGGACGACGCGATCGAAGCCGAATACGCAGCGGCGGTGGCTGCTGCGGGCGAAGGCGAGACGCCGGTGCTCGCGGCTTCGGATGACGCAGAGGCGGACGAGGAGGAGGAGACGTCGACGAAGGCCGGTCCGTCGAAGAAGAAGGAGGTGAAGCTGCAGGTGCTCGTGACGAGACGGTAAACGCCTAGCGTTCGGTGCCGCTGCCGACTGGCTGGAGTCGCCATAAGCAGCCACCACCATCATCAGTAGGTCTCAGGGTAGCGGCTGAATCAATACACGGCAGCCCGAGCACCATCACAACACACCACACTCAGTCCTACTGTAGTGCGCAGTCGTGGAGAGATGACGCGTCTAAGAGAACGAACGAGCTCAGTCCTCACACCCTCGCGCGCTCTCTGTCTTCAGTTTGTCAAATTGGCGCGAATCTGAAGGTTTACCTTCACTCGCGGTGTCTTCACTTTCATACTTCAAGTTGGCCATTGGTCCAAACAAGTGCCAAGAAGAGCACAACTCGATTTGATTAGCGAGAAGAAGTGGTGCAAGCGAGAGCTCTCTCGCTCCGCTCCACCCGAGCGATCACGACGATGCGATCCAGCGCCACGCGCGCTGCCAAGAGCGTCGCGGTGGCGAAAAGCGCAGCTTCCACGGCGAAGGTAAAGAGCAGCAGCAGCAGCACAAAGAAGACAAAGAAGAAGGCGACGACGACCCACATTGAGTGGCGCGGGGCTCGCATGACGCTGCTTGGTGCGTGTCGCAAATAAAACGAACGCTTGTTCTACTTAAGCTATAGAGAGAAGAGGGCGCTGATACGTGTGGATGCGCAGAGTCCAAAGTGTACGAGCTCCTCCTCACGGTACGTGAGGTTATGTTTCCATGCGCACGCGAGTGGCCTGCCTGTCAGAAGCGAAACAGGCTTGCGAGTACTAGTATGGTACTGACATGGCTACTATCGGGTGGGAGCAGATCCCAAAGGGCAAAGTGAGCACGTACGGCGGCATGGCGAAGGCGCTCGGGTCCGGCCCTCGTCCAGTCGGCCAAGCGCTGCGAGTGCGTGCCTCGCAGACTGGACGCCGCTAGTAGAAAGAGTGGTGGCGACCAGGGAACGGAACTAGCGAGCTTACACAGTGGCTCTCGATGCGTTGCTGCCTCCAGAAGAACCCGTTCGCCCCCGAAGTGCCGTGCCACCGCGTCGTCGCAGCCGATCTCTCGATCGGCGGCTTCAAAGGTAGGACTTACGCTCTCATTGGCTGTGGGAGTCAACTGCTCTAGGTCTTCTTGGGCTTGTGGCGTAGTCCTGAATGCTGCGGATGACAACAGGATCAGTCGGCGAAGCGCACGCGCACATTAAGGAGAAGCGGCTGCTGCTGGCAGGAGAAGGCGTAACGTTCACTGACGATCGCAAGGTGACGTGACGCACGACGGAGTGTGTGAGCTGGAAAACCTCAAGACGCTCACGTGACCTGCTTGCTGTATGAATGAGTGCATCAAGGTGGACCGAACGTGCCTGCACCTCTTCTGATACTTCATAGTCTCCTCGGCAACACACATGATAATGAATCAAGTCGAGTAGTAGTTGATTGGCGCCGCTTTCCTGTCCCTTGAGGGCGTCGTCTTCGCGCCTACAGCCGGTCCGTCGGCTGGAGGTACCGCCACTGGCCCACCGGGAGCTTCCCGAGCTTAATCCCACCAATGCGAACGCGCTTGAGTGCAAGCACACGCATGCCTACGTACTCGCACATGCGGCGGATGTGGCGGTGCTTGCCTTCCGTCAGCACGACGCGCAGCTGGTCCGCGTTGAGCACCTCGACCGACTTGGCGCGGTACGTCACGCCCTCGTCCAACGTGACGCCCGCCCGCAGCTGCGCCAGCTTGTCGGCGAGTGTTGAGGACGCAGCAGCGCTGTCCGCTTCCAAGTTTGCGTCCACGCGCACGAGGTACTCTTTCTCGACGCCGCCGTGCGGGTCGAGGATCTGCTTCGCGACGGTCCCGTCCTGCGTGAAGAGCAGCACGCCCGTCGAGTTGACGTCGAGGCGGCCGCACACTGCCATCTTCGCGAGCGTGAGCGGCTCGACTGGCTCACCGCGCGGCCGCGTCCGGTTGAGCTCGCGGCACTCGTTTGCAAACGTGAGGAGCTTGATCGCGGGCGTGTAGTCGTCTTCAGGCTGCGCACTCACGATGCCGAGCGGTTTGTTGAGCACAATCGTGACCTTCTTGTTCTGGTGGCGCTGTGCGCGAAAGTCGAGACGCACGTCGCTGTCTACAGGCACTTTGAGCCAATCGCCTTGTGTGCGCTCGCCGTTCACGAGCACACTGCCTGCTTGGATGTACGCGTCGGCTTCGCGCCGCGAGCAGAGGCCGCGCTGCGCCATGAGCTTCGCGAGCCGCACCATGCTGCCGTCGCTGTCATCCCCGCCACCGCTACTGCTGTTGCTACTGCTGCTACTGGTGCCCTGGAGAAGGATGCGGGAGACGTGCACGTGACGCAGCGGCGCACTCGAGCGCGCGGTCGTTTCCAGCAGCGCCAAACGCCGCGTAAACGTGACCAGCATGGGAAAATGACTGGTGAGGAAGGCAGCATGTAATCATTAATATGGGTACACTCGACGGTACCAGTACTGTACCCTCCTCCTGCGACCTTTTGAGTGGCGATAAACCTCCGACATCAGCAATAGTCGTCCGATTCCACCACGAGCCTCTTCTTCTTCTCCTCTCTGAGTGCTGCTGTTGCCGCTCACTCACTCACCGCACTTGCGGCTGGTACTCGTCGAGCTTGTCGAGGAGCGTCTTGGAGTAGTGCGGCGAGTAGTACTCGACAATCTCGGGCGGGTAGCAGTTGTTGATCTCGAGGATGTACTCCGTGAGCTTCCCACCCGCAGCCTCGCTGAGCTGCTGCAAGAACTCGAGCCCGCCGTTCTGCACGAACGACCGCCGAGCCTCGAGGTCGTGCGGAAGCATCTGCGCAAACTGCTTGAGAATGTACTTCTGCACCTTCATCGGCGCCTCACGCAGCAACGGCTGGAGCGCCTGCAAGTGCGTGCACTTGGCGAGGATGCTCTTGAGTGCGCGCTTCGCCTTCGTCTTGAGGTCATCGGAGCTGTTCGGGTGGATCATACACGCGAGCAGGTGGCGCAGCACGTCCGCCTCGGCGATCGCACGCGAGTGGTCGGGTGTGTGGCGGCCAATCTGTCCGAGGGTCCAAGCCGACGCTGCTTTGATGTGATCCTCCGGCTCTGAGATGAGCGCATTCTTGACTGGCGAGATGCCTTTCGAAGTGATCACTGCAAGCGCGAGCGTCTCTGAGAACGCCGAGATGTACCCGATCGCCATAATCCCCGGGAGCTTGTTGTTCCCTGACGCCTCAGTGATGTAATCCACGAGCGCGGACGCGCCACCAGCGTTCACAATCAGCTTCGTGAGCTCCGGTGTGTGCTTGGCGATCTCACGGATGCACGTCGCCGCGTTCTTGCGCACGGTGTGGTCAATGTCCTTGAGACTGTAGAGGATGTTGGGGAAGATCTCGGCTTCCACGACGATCTCTGCGAGGTCCACCGAGTGCTTGGCGATCTGCGCGAGGCAGCTGCAGACCTGGCGCTTCAGTTTCGCGTCTGGGTGCTGGAGGAGCGGCGCGAGGTACGCGACTGTGCCCGGGTCGACGACCGCTTGCGCGAGTTCGGGCGAGTGTTTCGCCAGGTCTCCGAGTGCCGACGCAGCGACACGCTTGAGCGCCACCTCTGGCTCCTGGATGCACAGTACAAGCAGCGGGATCGCACCAGCGTCCACGACGTGCTGCGCTAGATCGGCAGTGTGCTGTCCAATGTAGCCGATGGCCCACGCGGCCGCTTCCTTCACGGTCGGGTCGAACTCTTCGAGACACGGCACGAGCGCCTCAAGTGCGCCAGAGTCCACGACCGCCTGGGCGAGCTCGGGCGAGTGCTTGGCCACGGCGCGCAGTACGAACGCGGCAGCCTTCTTGTAGAACCGATTCTGTTCTGAGAGCGAGTAGACGAGCTGTGGCAAGATCTCGTTGCCCACAACTGCTTCTGCGAGGTCGTCGCTGTAGTTGGCGAGCCGTCCGAGCGCGAGAGCCGCGGACTGCTGGATGCTCGGGACGTTGTCGAGCAGCAGTGGCCGCAGCAGCTGCATCACGCCAGCGTTCTGCATCACTTCGATGTTCTGCGGCCGTGACGCCGCCTCGGCCACCGCCTGCACGAACGTCACGCGCGCTTTCTGGTACACCTCGAAGTGCTGCAGCACGGACGTGGACGCCATCGTGTACTCGATGATGCGTGTGGTTTGGTAAGTTGGTTGGTTGGCGCGTTGGTGCTGGTGTTGCCTTGTCTGACGTTGCTAGCTTCACACGCAGTCGGTCGAGTACGTCCAACGTGCTTCTCTCTCAAATGCTGCTGTCCTGGCCAGCTACGAGCGAGTTGTGGGCGATCGATCGAGTTGGGTTCAAGAGAGCATGGGAGGTGTGATTGAGCAAGAATAGACTGAGAGAAGTGATCTAAATGTAGCCATCTGGACGCGAAACGACGCCAACATGACGAGAACCAAAACGAAGCACACTGAACCGGAGTTCAGCAAGACTCATGCGGCGGAAAGCCACACACAACACACGCACACGGCCCGTACAGCACAGTGCAGGAGCTCTACGTTCATCATTCACATGGCTTCGTTTGCCAAGGCGGAAGCCGAACGTTGGAAAACGTCATCGAGTTGATCCGATTTTGCGCAAAGATCGGCCAGCGGCACGATTGCGAAAACCGTGACGTCGTTGATGGTCCCATCTTCCTCTGGTCGCGAACGATTGGCTCACGCACAGCCAATTGCCGGAGCACCAGCATGCCAGTCACATGCGTGGCTGTTCGTTGTGTCGGTTCAGGATCGGATTCCGTTCGACAGGTTTGTTCATTTCTTACGTTGTTCAAATGAAGAGCGGTTGCGGTGCTCTGTCTCTACTTCAGTATTCGCTAGCGCAGTTTCGCCGCGCAATAATTTCTGATGCTAAAATGTGATCGATCTCAATCGCGCGCACGCATTGGCTGAATCTCCCAGCCAATCGGCTGCCTCCATACAAACGCGCAGGAAAACCGGTGGTGGCGCTGAACTTGGAGTTTGTATGTCGCGGATGCTTGGGGCCGAAAAGCCTCTCGGCCAGCAAAACGTGTGGGAAAACGAAGCACGCAGCCCACGCTTGAGGAAGTCGGCGATCGAGCTGTCCCTCCGTCCGTCCGTCGTCCAAGCAAGAACCAGCCAGGGTAGCCGTGCTACGCATGCGACACAAGTGGAATTCCTGAGAGCTGCATAGGTGACCGACCCTCTCTCTCCTCTTCGCTCGCTCCGTCTCCGTCCGTCTCGATTATCTCCAGTACCTCCTACCATGGTGTGCCACGAGTCGGTCAGCAGCAACAACAGCGGAGGCGAACTCCCATACGCTGAGATCGTACTGGACGAGAAAGCGCGCGGGAACCTGCAGAGCACGCCGGTTAAGTACGTGGACGCAAGCGACCTCGAGAGCGGGAAGCAGCCGAGCAGCCAGCAGCCGACAGGTCCACACGGGAGCGTCAGTGTCCACAGCGCTGAGAAAGAGACCGCTGCCGCCGCTGCGAAGAAGAGTTTCTGGCTCCTAGCGTACTGTTTCCTCGGCATCATGGTCTCGTTCACGCTCAACGGGCTCGTGCTCGAGAAGATGACGAATCACCGCGTGCTCGGCGAAATGTCGCTGACGTTCGTCTTCTGCTTCTTCTACGCACTCGTCGCGCTCGTGCTCCGGGCAGCGAACAAAGAAAAGCCATCGACAATGCCACAGAGCAAGCTCCTTGTTGTCGGGCTCCTCGCGTTCGGGTCGACGATCGCGTCAATGGTCGCGCTCCGTTACGTGACGTTCATCACACGGATCCTCGGCAAGTCGTGCAAGTCGATCCCAGTCATGGTCATGGGGTTGTTTTTGGGCAAGTCGTACGCGCTTAAGAAGTACGTGTCTGTGGTCGTGCTCTCGCTCGGCGTCGCTGTCTTCCTCGTCGGAACTGCGCACGAGAAGCAGCACAAAGCCGTCGACCTCCACGAGACGCACCATGAAGCCCACCACAACGTCCACGTCCACGAACGCACGCCGAACGTGCTCTTGGGCTTCTCGCTGCTCGTGCTCTCGCTGCTCTTTGACGGCGCGACTGGCGCGCTGGAAGACAAGTACATGGAGCAGTTCCACATTGGCGCGTTCGACCTCATGTACGCAGTGAACATGTACAAGTGCGTCTTTGCCGCGATTGGGATGGTCGCGATGGGCGAAATCCCAACGTTCGTGGACCAAGTCGGCCCGTCGCTGCCGAACCTCATGCTCTTGAGCCTCACGGGCGCAATGGGCCAAGCGTTCATTTTCTTCACGATCAGCAAGTTTGGCGCGCTCACGACGTCGATCATTGGCACGTGCCGCAAAGTGCTCAGCATTGTGCTCTCAGTCGTCCTCTTTGGGCACATTCTGTCGCTCGAGCAGTCGATCGGGCTCGCGGTCTCGTTCCTCGGGATTGGGCTCAATTGGGTCCGCATGGACTGCTTCAAGCCCAAAACGACCCAAAAGAAGACGAAAAATTCGGCGACCAAGAATGTCGAAATGACGGACTTTGAGACGCGGGACCTGCTCGAGCTGAGTGACGACACGGGCGACTCGGACTCGGACGACGCGTTGCTGCTGACGTCGCCTCTGGCCGATGACCTGGCGGGGAAGCAGTCGCGCGAAGACGCGAGTCGGGAGGTGGAGCGCGGCCTCGAGCTCGTGAACGCGTGGGCGCGGACGCACGACGCGGCTTCTGAGCCAACGACGGTCGCGACGCGTGTAGTGTGAGAGAGGATGGCCGCGAGCCATTACTTTTTCCCTATTACCAGTAACTGTAACAACGATCCTATTTAGACAACATTCGTGGTGTTTGTTTGCACAATTGTAGGACATTAGAATTAGGACATCACAGTGGCCCTGGAATACTCGTCGTCGTCGTGGTGACTCCTGGCGCAGGGCTCTTGTCAGCGAGTTTCTTCTGCTTCGTGTGCTCTGCGATGCGGTCTTTGAGCTCCTTGAGCTCCAATTCGGCATGCAGCAGCAGGTCTTTCGTCTCGTGGAGCTCGCTGCTCACAAACTCCTGCGCCTGGGCGAGCGTCTTGAGCACTGCGACGTCCGAGTACGTGGGGAAGTGCTCTTGGAGGGCGTGCGGCGGCGCTTGGCGGTCCGGTCCTGTGGACGTAGGGGGTCGTGAGTGAGCGTGGGAATGTATAGGCAACAGCCATAGGCTCGCACGCACCGGCCATGAGCTTCTTGTAGAAGAACTCGGTCGGCTCGTTGAACACGAGCTCGTCGTAGAACTCGCTGATCACAGGCTGATGATTCAACAGCTGTGGTCAGTAGTGGGCGCAGGCAATGGACGTGACAAGCACTTAA
Source organism: Globisporangium megalacanthum (assembly GCA_023334115.1). NCBI lineage: Eukaryota > Oomycota > Peronosporomycetes > Pythiales > Pythiaceae > Globisporangium > Globisporangium megalacanthum. Next base: position 26,818 of record JAASGD010000094.1, read on the forward strand.
CGCCGCACCTTCTTCGTACTCGCGGGCTGGTTGCCGGGTGGGTACAGTACGAGCATGTGGATAATGTCCACGGGCTTCTCGTGCGCGTCGTGGAAGTGGATCTGGATGCGCGTCTCGAACTCGCCCCAGCCAAACTCCGTCACCTCGTACGGCGGCTCGGTCAGCACTGCAGCGCATAACGAACCATGCGTGAATAGATAGCTATCGTATCGTCGCTACTGAGCACGTACACGCACGCAACAAATGGCAGCAGCACGCACCGCGGACGGGGTTGGCGAAGCTCATATGGAGCGTAATGACCACTTTGCTGATCATGTACGAGAGGTCCTCGTTGTTCACGCCGCGCACGTAGATCGACCAGCGGTGGGTCTTCGTCTCCTCCGCCTTACGGCCAAGGTACGTGGCCGCCGAGCCGTACACGATCGGCTTGCTCACGACCACGTGCTTCTGTCGCGCGTCCGCCATGCCGATTGCCTCTAATTTGTGGCGACGCTTCTAAAAATTATTGAGCTTTTGACCACAGTCACTCTCACGGGGAGTGACCTAATTACACCTGGCACTTTTGCCAAAGTGGAATAATATGAAGCGGAAGCACGCAGGCGACAACGACAATGCGGACAGCGATGCCGTTGCAGCGACTGCAAGAACAGCAGAGGCGGAAGCGCCAGGTGGAGGCGATGCGCGGGTCATTCTACTTAACGAAGCCATCACCGTCGAAGAGTTTTTCGACAAAGACTGCGACGTCGCCGCCCAGGTAGACGACCGAACGAATACGAACGAAGCGGCACACCACCATCATATGGTTGCTGTACTGCCTCCTTGACTACCACGCACTCTGTCGCTCCCATGCTCTGATCGCAATAGAAACTGCGCGAGCAGACGCAAGCGCGCTGCACAGAGCTGCGGATGCACTTTGCGTGCTCGAAACAGATGATTCTGGACGAGTTGGCGGCCGAGTTGGCGAGAGTGCCGGAAGACGACACTGGTGCGTTCCATGCGTGTATACAGTGTGTATACCAAGCTGAACTACAACGAAGACGGTCGGTCTCATTGACAGGACACAAATGTATCCACACACTCGTCTATGACCAGCTGCAGCAGCCGTTGAACCCGCCACGGTAGCGTTCGCAGAGGCGTCGGACGCGTTCGAGGTGGCCATCAAGTGCGTCTCGGGGCCGTACAAAGGACACTCGTTCACGCTCCAGTTGGACTCGGTACGTCCGCATAGCCTGCTATGTTATAACCGACATGTCGCCTAGGGTCTCTCACGCTATGGCGCCTGCAGCACACGCACCGGTCGTGCTTGATAGGCCGTTCTACCGGCCGCAAGTTCCGTGCGCCAAACGGACTCAGTTTACCTAAGGACGCGGAGCTGTCGACGACGCACGCGCAGGTGGGTACCACAAGTGTCGCTGGACTGTATTGTCTATGACCCTGGACTGACAGGCGGGTGGGTGGGTGTCCTAGCTCCGGATCGAGCCTGGCGGTCGCGTCGTCTTTGTTGATCTCGACAGCACGAACGGTTCGCTCGTCAATGGCGAGTCAGTCGAGCCGCACGAGCCGCAGCTGCTGCGCACCAGTGCGCCGAACCAGGTGGACGTTGGCGCGAGCCAGTTGCTCGTGTCGTTCACGCGACGCTCCTAGCGACACGGTTCCCAACACACCAAGAGAGAGAGACGCGATGAAGGAACAGAGAGGTCCGCGTACAGTAGTGTCTCTTGCGTGTCTTGTTCTGTTGGCGACATGGTTCTGTCGGCGTCCTCGTAGCGCTCTCTCCGCTTCCCTACAGCGTCTGTCGGTGCTTACGACCGCGCAATCTTGTCTTTGATCTCGTCCACGATCTTGTCCGACTTGTCGAGTTGCGCCTGCGCGTCGCTGTCGCCCTTGAACGCGAGCTGGCACGTCGTCCAGCTCGAGCCCGCGCCGGCGCCCGCGCCAAAGCCCGTCAACGCCCCACGAGCCGCCCCCGAGCCTGTCAAGACAAGACAAGGCAGCGTGAGACCCTACATGGTATATAATGTATGGAGCTGTCGTCACGACACCCAGAGAGAGAGAGAGAGAGACGTACGTGCGAGCACGACGGACGTGAGGCCGCCAGCCACGAGCCCCGCAGCGAAGTGCAGCGTAAAGTTCTCAATGCACTTGTCCCACTTCTCTGAGATGCGGTACTCAGACGGCACGCGGCTGCTGCTGTTGCTGCTGTCGCTCATACTGGCAGTCGGTCGTTCGCTGTGTCTGTCGGTCTGTCTTCACTTGTCTACTGGCGTTGCCTGCGTGGCTTGGAGAGCTTGTGAATTTTTGACGTGAAAAAGTGGGGCGGAAATGCGGCCAGCACTACCGCTCCTACCCAGAAAAGTACGAATTGCAATCCCGCGTCACAACGCGCAAAAACAATGGTGGACGACGAGCGGGCAGTGCTCCTCGGCACGGTGCAGGAGCGCCAGGCGGTGGACGACCGCGCGCCGACTGCGTGCAAAGCCGGCGGGACGCCCGTACGTACGTGCTTTTCGTCTCGCTCTCCCACGTGTCGTCTTGAGACGAACTAACGACACGTTCTCACGCCAGGCATGGTACAACCCGAGCACACCGCCGCCTGAAGCCGAGACGCTCACGTGTCCGCGCTGCCGCACCGCGCTGTTCCTCGTCGCGCAAGTGTACGCGCCAGTGGAGGTGGACCGCTCGCTCTACGTCTTTGGCTGCAACTCGGTCGAGTGCACCGAGACGCCCGGCAGCTGGCGCGTGCTGCGCGATCAGGTCGACGGCGAGTTGGCGACAGACACAGGCGTAGCTTCAACTGCCGCCACTACTACTGTAAGTGCTGAGCCAAGTCGCAGTGCGTGGGACGCTGGCGACGACAGCGACTCGAGCGATTGGGGCGACAATAGTGACGACAACGGCAACGACAGCGACAGTGCCGATCCGTTCGCGAGCGCCAGTGTTGGAGCCGACGTCATCGACCTGGAGACGCTGCTCCTCCAGCGTGACGGCGCGATGGCAGCTGCCTCCACGACCGCCCCGTCTACAAGCAACAAACAGCCACCAAAACCGCTGGCCAGTACGAGCCAGCACGTCAGGACTGGGTCCTCCCCATTCTCCGCCTCGTCTCAGTCGTTCGGGAGCGTCTTCCCAGCACGGCTGATCGAAGTGTTGGATGAGCCGTTCGAGGACTTTGTACGTGAACACGATTACGCGCACGAGAACGCGCTATTGGCAGACTACATGAAACAAGAAGACGCTGACAAGTCAACGGACGTCGGCGACCTCCGCCAGCTCCTCTCGAGCGCAAAGAAAGGCCACGGAGGCAGCAAAGGCGCGTCTACATCGTCGAACGAGGCGTACGAGAAGACGCCAGCGCAGCAGCGGCACTTTCTGCGCTTCCAGAAGCGCATCAGCCGCTGTCCGCTCCAGTGTCTCCGGTACGACTATGGCGGTGAACCGCTCTGGCCGGTGCCTCCGCCACCGCAGCGTCTCGACGTCCCCACGTGCGTCTGTGGCGCTGCACGTGTGTTTGAGCTCCAGCTCACGCCGACCATCAACTACTTTCTCAAGGTCGACGCGTTCGCGCGGCCAATTATCCCGACAGTGCCGACTGCGGCGCTGCCAGCGGCAGCTGTCGTCGTCTCGGGTTCCACGCCTGGCTCCAGTGGTCGTGCGGACGATCCCGACAGTGGTGAGGAAGGTAACGACGACAGCAATCGGGAGGATACGACGGCTCGTCCTCCTCCACACAGTAAGCGCGACAACCCGCTGTCGTCGCCAGCACCAGGAGGGAAGAAGCCAACGAGAGCACCAGGAGGAGGTGGAGCGCTGTCGGCTGGGGGCGCCATGGACTGGCTCAGCGTTGTCGTCTACTGCTGCCCGCGAAGCTGTGCGCACAGTCGCGAAGAGTTCGTCTTTGTCCTCCCTGTTGAGAAGGCGTTGACGCCCTAAAGTGACGCTTCGACGGTGATTGATTGGCGTGAAGTACTGGGTGCGAAAGCACCCAGTAAACGTCAATTTAATAGTGAAAAAACCCGGGATACCCACCAAGTCGAGCCACTCAATCAATCACTCTGTCCATTCGCATACACCATGCGTCGTGCACTCCGCCTCCGTGCTGCGCTGCTCGCGGGCCGCAGCGCCGCCAGCCGCTCGTCTCCACACGCGCAGTTGCTCGCAGCGTTGCCTCATCAGTCTTCGGGTCTCGCTGCCTTCACACGGCGCACCTATTCGTTCTCGTCGACGTTTCCGACGCCAACAGAGTCGGCGGCGCTCGCCCACGCGGACGACGAGCACGACGCGAACCGCTCGCAGCTCGTGTGCGGCAGCTGCAACTCGCCGCTCAGCCAGACGAGCGACCTCATTTTCTTCAAGTGGTGCGTGGTAGTAGTTTCATAGCAATGACTGTGTGCGCAGTATCAGTACTCACGAGCTGGCACGTGACGGACGAACGGATAGGAAGAACGGGATCCACCTCTCGAGCACGACGGACGCGCCACTGCGCCACCTCAAACTGCAGAACCACTTGGACGAGGACACGCACTGGAAGAGCCACCACCTGCTCTGTCTCAAGTGCAACAGCCCGGTGGGCACCATGGCGAAGGTCTTTGCGAGCGACAAGATCCTCTTTAGCGCCAAGAAGGTGGCGATCCAGATGCCAGCGAACCAGTCGCCGCTCATCTCGATCTCGGGCTACCCGTCGTCGCAGCTCGGCTTCTCGTACTGGACCGAGCTCATCTTGATGCTCGAGACGCAGCCGACACTCAAGGACTCGCTGCAGATCCGTCGGGTGCGTGTCGTTGTCCTGAGACAACAAACAACGCTCGTCCTAACCAATCTTCGTGGCCAAACCAGTGCTGTACACGACGTGTTGACACCCTCTCATTGTGGCCTTGGCTTACATGGCTTGGGCTTGGTGTCGTTACTGTCCGTGTCCTAGATCGACCAGATCCGAAACGTGACGAGCGAGCGGAAGGCGCTGAACCGGAAGCTCCTGATGGCGAACGACCTCAGTGCGCTGCTCCGTGTCGTGGCTGAGCACGTGAGCGCCCAGTGTGGCTGGCTGTTGAGGGGTGGGGTGGGCACTCGGGGGTCGTCTGAGCTCACTGACACGTCTGCTCTTGGGTTGCAGTCGTCCGAGATGAGCGCAGTCAACATCTCGACCGCGCTGGACCGTGCGTCGCGTTTCATTACGAGCCAATCGACGTCGAAAGCGGTGCGTTTGCTAGCGGCTGTCGTCTCGCTTCCACTGAGCTGAGGAGACTGACGCTCGAACGACCTGCCTGCTTTCCCTCACTCTAGGCGGCGACGCCTCGTATGGCGTTTGCAAACAAGTCGGAGGCTCCGGAAGATCTGCTCCTCGACATTTCGTCGCACTTGATGGAGCGACCTCGTTCCGCTGAGGAGCTCGCGCTAGAGAGGAAGAGGTGCGGCTCTGGGCTGGTCGAGAGTGTTGATCAAAGTGTGGGCTGAGGAGAGCTCGTCTTCTCACCCTTCTATCGAACCGAATCGGCAGATTCTGGGGCCTGATCGAGTCGGCCGAGAACCTCGTGAACTTTAGCGTCGCGTACCTGCACAGCGGCTACGTACTGGCGAACTTTGTGGTGTCGATCATGCATCTCGGCGTCGGAAGGAAGTCGATCCTCGAGTGCGTCGGAGTGTGTGTATGAAGGGACAGTACGTGGGACCTATAACCACTACCACCTCCTCTGACTATCGTACCTGCCTCTCTTCCCAGACCGATCGCAAAGCAGGCGATCTTCCTCCTCAACTCGAGCGACGAGAAGCCTGCGATCAAAGCGCATGATATGTCGATGATCGGGACCGCGATCGTCCACCTGAGCGCGAAAGCCGAGCGTGGAGAGCCGTGGGTGAAGGCGCTGCTGCACGCTGCAGCAGACGTGATGCTCCGGGAGCTCGAGCGCAGCAACGAGCCGTGCGACTTGCTCGTCGTCATGGCGCTCGTGCGCGCGTTCGTGATCGCCGATGAGTTCCACGACGCGCTCTTCACGCTGGTGTTTCACGAAGTCGTCGCGAAGAACCGACTCGAGCACTTGCCTGCGCTCTCGCAGTACAAGCTCCGGAACCTCAAGTCCAAGATGTACCAGATCCACGTCGACTGTGTCCTCGCGGGCCGTGCTGACGCGTTCCGGCTCCCTGTGACACACGCAGCAGAGTTCAAAGACGTCTTTGAAGGCCAAGAGGCGCACGTGAAGAACTCGTCGTTCCGACTGCAGCACCTCGTGTCCACTGCGCTGGACGAGATGGGCATTGGCGCGCACACGCGGTCGTTCGCACTCGCAGAAGGCTACTTGGTCGACATTGCGCTCCTAAAGCATAAGATTGCGATCGAGATCAACGGCGCCGACAGCTACCAAGTCGACGAGAGTGACGAGAGCGACGAGAGCGACGCGACAATGGGTGACAAGCCGTTCGGGTTCGTCGACCTCAAAGCGCGGCACCTCGAGCAGCTTGGCTGGGTCGTCATTCAGCTCCGCACCGACAAGTTCCAGCGACTGCCGACGGTCGAAGACCGCGCGAAGCACTTGAGTATGCTCCTCGAGGTCGCGAACAACGCCCAGCGACAGCGACAGCAACAGCGACAGCGAGAGTAGGGGGAGGCGCGACAGTGGAGCGTGGGAATCGCGCTAGCTACAGATCCACAATGTGTCGGGAGGACAGTCGACTGAGCTGGTGCGAGAGCCACGACTGGATAGAATGAACGCAATTGACGCCATCGCGACCGCAAGTCCGTGAGTCGCTTCTCTCCCTCTATTAGGACAAACGCTCATCAGTGTCCTCTTTCTGGCAAAACTGTCAGCATGTATGGTACGGCGGCGGCGGTCTTTACGTCTGCTTGGCTTTCTTCTTCTTGCTCTTCTTCTCCTTCTTGGGCACCACGTCCTGCTGCTCCTCCTCCGACTCAGCAGCAACAGCAGCAGCCTCCTTATCCTCCGTCTTCTTCTTCTTCTTGTCTTTCTTGTCCTTCTTGTCCCTTTTCGTCACGTGCTCAACAACGGCCGAAGCAGCTGCAGTCTCCTCCTCGTCCGCTTCAGCTTCGAGCTTTCGCTTCTTGCTCTTCTTCTGCTTTTTCGTCTCTGCTGCCACCGACTCTGCCTTCTCCTCCTGCTCGCTCTCGGCTGCCACTGCTTCTTCCTCCTCCAGCTTGTCCTTGGACTTCTTGTCCTTTTTGGACTTCTTGTCCTTCTTGACCTTTTTGTCCTTTTTGACCTTTTTGTCCTTTTTGTCCTTCTTCTTGCTCTTCTTGGACTTTGCCTCGCTGCTCGCGTCACTGGCAGCCGCCTTGCTCGCCTCCTCCTCCTCAGAGAAGCGCTTGTGGTCGTAGCCGCCTTCGCCCTGTCGCACGAACATCGAGTACAGACCTGCACACCCAAGCACCACACGCATCAGCTACCAGCACCACTCAGTCGGCCAACCACAATCCGTTAGTAAGCAGCAAGTACGCACCGTTGTTTGGCAGTCCGTCCGTGCGCTTGGCGCCGACTCTTCCACCACCCGCGCCGAACCCGAGACCGCCCTACACGCCCGTAAATTACACACACAGTCAGACAGCAATGACGCGAAGGGTTAGTGCTCACCTACGAGGGCGATTGAGGGCCGTTGGGCGCTTGTGACGCACGCTTTTCCCGCCAGGACGCAGCTTGGAGAGCACTTCGTGCATCTGGATGAGCTTGTGGTCCTCCATCGTGAGCACAGGACAGAGGTGGTGCCGAGGCTCACGAAAGTAGGAGCTGGTGCTCGTGCTACTTTGAGGAGCTGCTTGAAATGTCTTTCACAGGCGTTGATTTGGTTGGCGGAGACATGGCCGTATAATTACCGCGCATAGACGTTTATATAGTGCGTGAACAGTGAGAGAGCTGGTTGTTTAAATCTTTCGCGAATGGTACAGTACTCACTGTGTGTCCTGTTGTGACCTCGATTACCACAACTCGCAAAGTTCAGTGTGCATCCACGAGTGCTGTGTGTGACAGCATGGAGAGGGCGACGGCACCGTCATAACGCTTACGTAAAAGCCAGTGGTGATCGCCACGCATGCAGCGGACTCGCTTGGTTCGTTCTTCTCGTATTTGGATGGCTCTCGTGCTCGCTCGTTCTGTCGAGTCGACATTGTCCTGGCGATCGCACGCCGCCAGAAATTCAGAGTCCACGGGACCACCGTCAGTCCTTCATGTGCGTCGATCCCACGTCGCAGTCAACACACCAGTCCAATGCGAGCACAAAGAGATGCGGTCCCAACGTGGCGTCTTGACACTCACCAAGCGATGAGTGTCATGACGCCATGTTGAGGCCGCCGCCTCCGTTCGCTCGCCTTCTTTCCTACGATCTTCGCTTCGATAGGGGGAGCGAGCACCTTGCGCGTAATGTCGAGGGTCCAGACGTCTCCATCTGTGTCGAACCATCCATCGTACCGGCTCCGCGCTGGTGCACTCGCTGCCCCAGACTACTAGTACTGAACTGGTGTTCTTGATCATCTTCTCCTGGTCGACCTCTCCGAAAGACGAGCGCACTCCGAGCGGTCTGGGGCCACGAATCGTGGCACGATGACTCGGAGCGAGGGACCGTGTGACAAATTTACGGTGGATCTGACCTGCACTGCTTGCTACTCCTGCCTCTCTCCGTGACATTAGCACAATCAGAGGTGTTGGCGCGCTGCTGCAGTTTTCAATCTTTATCGAGCTTCTATCAATGAAGCTCGAGCGTTTCAAGCGCTTCGAACGCGAAACAACGACATCGCACATGCGTGGCATCATGCGCTGCGGCAGAAGCTCATCACAGATGTACAGTGATGAGCAACAACAGGCAGCGCTTTCAGTAGGCGGTGTCCGCATGAGCACCCCAATTGACTGACTGATCTGGTGCTCCCCACCCCGCACCCTTTCGAAGCAAGCAGCCATTTTCAGCTTTTCAATTCCAGTCAAAGCGGCCTGGCTTTTGCTCACGAGGCGACGTGACTCTTTCTCGTCCAGACGGCGCTTGTGTATGCGTGCACAAACTAGAGCAAAAAGCTCGCGTCAGTTGGTCTCACACTCTCGGCTCCAGCTTTTCCTTCGGTCACTCACTGCCTTCTCTCATTTTCGTTCTTCCCTTGCCTCGCCCAAACAAGCGTTTCTCGCTTGCATTCTCTCACTATCAATGAAAGCGACGACAAGTGAGCCGATGGCGCACCACGAGCTCGACGACACACACACGCCCATGACTGCAGTGCCATACCACGGCGCCGAGGACCAAACACTCAAAGTCGAATCCGTGGCTGTGGGCGACGTCGAGAAAGAGCTGAAGGACCAGCAGCAGCTGGAGCTCGGCGCCAAGAAGACCAAGCGCTTCTTGTTCTGGCGCCTCCCGAAGCGCCAGTGGATCGCTGCGATCGTAGCCTCTGTCCTCTTCGGCATCGGGCTCGTGCTGCTCATCTTGTGGTACGCAGTCGCTGTGCCGCTCTTCCAGAAAAACGCGGACCGCGTCGGCGTCACACTCAACCACCTCGACATCCTCGACGTCGCAAAGACGGAGGACGTGCGCACTCTCGGCGTGAGCTTCAGCCTTCGCCTCTCGCACGACATGCAGTTCCGCGCCAAGACCGACGCCGCACGGACAGAGCTGCGGTACAACGGCGCCGCGTTCGCAGCACTGACGCTCCCAGCGCTCGACTTGAAGAAGGGCCAGCAAGAGTACGACCTCGTGATTGTCGGCGAGGCAGACGTGACAAACGCCGCCGTGTTTAAAGCGATGGCTGCGCAGCTCGTGACGAACGCGACCGTAACAGTCGACGCGTCGGCGCGCATCAAAGCGCACGCATTTGGGTTCTCGCGGGGCGGCATTAAGTTCGACCGCACGCTCACGTTCGCAGGGATCAACAACTTTAAACAGGTCGCGACCGTCGTGAACCAGCTCGCGATCCGGAGCTGCAGTGCGTCCGACATTCAGATCGCAATCAATGCGACAGTCAACAACACTGGGCGCGTCGGCCTGGACGGTATTGGCGCCCTCAACCTGTCGCTGTACTACGGACAAGACTACCTTGGCTACGCAGTCTCGCAGCCCCCGACACTCGGTGTCCCACGCGGGCCGTCCGAGCAGCTCTTTAACCTCGTCATGGAGAACTCAACGAGCCACTTGCCGGTGATTGTCAGGATGCTCCGCGGCGTCGCGTTTGGCGCCGCGCAGTTCTGGCTCACGGGACTGAACGACCGCGCGACCGCCGTTGGGCTGCTGCGCGAACCGCTACGGAGTCTCAACGTGAGCATCGAGTCGACAGCGAGCTTGCTCAATAAGGTCGTGCTGAACCCGCAGTGCGACCTCATCAGTCTCGTACTCGGCTAAGTCCGATCTGGGAGCTCTGGGTGTTGATTGATTGATAGGGAAATGAAAGTGAAAGGTGATTTTCGTGAAGCGACGTTTCGGGTCGCGTTTCGAGGCATTTCCGGGTCGCCCCCTGTCTGCCTTCTAGGAACACTCTTTCCTGGAGCTCCCTGAGTTCCGCCTCCTTGTGCATTGCGACCCGACCGACTGCCACTGGTGGCGGCACGAGCAGCCGCACGCTATGACACACAAGCCACCGTCGCCTCGACTCGCGAACCGCAACAGCAGCGGCAGCCTCGCAGACCACTTTCCGAGCCTGCGCCAAATCTTCCAGCGCTCGGCGTCCCAGCCGAGCCACGACAGCCACCACGACTTCCACACCGCGGCGCCCATGCCGACGCAGGCGGCCAGCGACCGGCAGGCGTTCGGCTCGTGCACGCAAGTGCTGGCGACTGCCGTCACTGCGCTCTTTCGTGCAATTAACGCATTCGCAACGTACGAAGAGGCGCTGAGTCCGCCTGCAGACGCCGCAACGACGCGGAGTGCGAAGCTGCTGTACGTACAGCTGCTGGACGCGGCCCAGAAAGAGCGCGGCGAGTGGCAGGGCTTTGCTGCCGACACTGCGTCGGACCATACAGACCCAGGGCACAATGACGCGCCTTGTAGCAGCAGCAAGAGCGCGCTTGCGATCCTCGCAGCGAGTACAGCAGGTCTAGCGCCGAGTGCGACGTTTGCGCTGCTGAACGAGCTCGTGGACGTGAGCTTCCGGAGCCTCCGCGGGCCGCTCGTGGACGCGGACATTTACAGCAAGCACAAGAAGCAGCACGTCGCACAGACGCTGAGCGTCGGCATCCCTGCGTCGCTCCGTGCGCTGCTGGAAGTGCGTGCGATCTTGAACGACCTCGCGCGTGACGAGAAGCTCTGTCTCTTCCGGCTGCTCGCACTCTGGCACGCGATGGCGACGGTGAACGAAGCGCACGACTTGGCGCGGACGATCCAAGAGAAGCACCACCTCGTCTTTAGCGACTGCTCGGAGCTCGACTTCCTCGTGCGTCCTGTGTGACTGAGTGACTGACTGGCTCTGGAGCTGTGAACTCGGCTTGTCGGCTGACGTGGGCTATGTGTACTGGTTGACTCGCAGACGTCACGTAGAGACACGCGACAGGACTCACTGGCGACGTCATTACTGCACATTATGGTGCTCTACCACGACGTGCTCTTTAGCGACGTGGAGGTGCGCTTGCGGACAGCTGTCACTGTGTGCACTCGGTCAGATGGAGGTTGCTGGGAAGAGACCATAGCTAACGATCTTGACTGCTAACTGCTGTCCTGTCGCTGTCGCAGTTCCTGCTCGTGAAGCAAGAGCTGCAGCTGAGTCCGTTGCTCCTTGCACGGAGACAAAGCCACGAGGACGACGCGACACCACGCGATGGAATCGTTCCAGTTGCAAGCACTCGAGCTCCAGACAGTGAACCAGCAGCACTGGCTACTCCAGTTGAGCTCCCACTAGCGAACACGACCGAGACCATGCGCACGGTCGATCTCCCTGCCACCTGTGCATTGCCACAGTCAAAGGCTCTCGATCCAACCACCAAGAACCTCCAGCCGACGCACCGCCCAGTGGTGTCGATCCGACCCCACGCGATGCTCCCCCGTAAGTCGAGGCAGAGCAAGCGGCCGTCGCTGGAGACGTTCGTGGCCGCGATGAGAAGCGGAGACGAGCAGCAGCCGCGGCGACGCCAGCGCCAACACAGCAAGACGAACGGCGCACGCCCCGCGACTTCACCACTCGGGAGCAGTGTGGCGCACCAGTTGAGC